>VZRI01004687.1:0-31931 GCA_013397515.1 Upupa epops
TCTCAGGCAACTGGTGATAGGATAATAGGGCAGGTCCTGAAGCTGCACAAGCAGAGGGTTAGGTTGGATATTAAGGAAGCCCTTCCACATGGAAAGGGTGATCAGACACTGAAACAGTCTGGATAGGGAGGAGGTAGAGTCCCCATCCCTGGAGACGTTTAAGAAAAGACTGGATGTGGCACTTAGTGCCCTGGTCTAGCTGATGCAGTGATGTTAGATCATAGGCTGGGCTTGATGATTTCAGAGATCTTTTCCAGCCACAATAGTTCTGTGATTCTATGATTTCCCACAACTCCCCTTTGAGAAGTGGTAAAGAGAGTTAAGCAGGTTCATTTAAGAGAAAACATTTGTTGCCTACGGAAATGTTTCCTTCAGCAAAATAATTGCATTGGCTTTACACTGCATGGATCCATGAGTACAATAGTAAAAATAGTAAAAAAGTAAAAATAGGATGGTGGGAAAAAAACCTCTGAAGACAAACAATTTCTTCAACGTAGGGATAAGGAGTAAAATCATTCTGAAGGAGATGTGTAAGTAGCACGTAAAGCAAACGTATGTATTCAAAATCTTTAATTCTGTCAAAAGGCAAGACAGATAATAATATCATACAGTGTTTTCAACATCTCCCAGTTGCAGGAACTAAGGAGTGTAGCAGAAAGAGAAACTGGAAATCAAACTGGCTGCTGCATGCTCAAGCAATGAAACGAGGACCAATGAATACACATCAAGATCTGAGACCAGGCTCTGAATAATGCTCAGGCCAAGGTGGTGAAACTGGAGGAGGAGCTCAAAAAGAAGCAGGTCTATGTGGGGAAAGTAGAGAAGATGCTGCAGGCCTTGGTTCAGCTGCAGGCAGCGTGTGAGAAACAGGAAGTGTTGGAACATCAACTGCTGAACCCAGCTGGAGAGAGAACTGGAACCTCTCCGGATGCAGCTACGTCAGGTAACATCTCAGGCTGCCAACATGTTGGAGTACAAGGCCACAGTGCTTATGGAGCTCCTGCACGAGTAGGAAAAAAGAATCCTTGCTCTGGAAGCTGACATGACCAAGTGGGAACAGAAGTGCTGCTTTAGATGCAACTGCAACTGTGGCTGCTCAGAGGGACACGACGGTGATCAACCACTCACCTAACCCCAGCTTTGACACCTCACTGAAAGCTCGCATTCAGAAGGAGGAGGAAGAGATCCTGCTTGCCAACAGAAGGTGTCTGGACATGGAGGGAAGGATTAAGACTTTACAGGCTCAGATCATTGAGAAGGATGCCATGATCAAAGTCCTGCAACAGTACTCTCACAGGGAACCTGAGAAGACAGACCAGCTCTCCTCGATGAGACCTGCCAAGTTGCTGATGTCCATTTCAAATGCTGGCTTGGGCTTGCTGTTCCACTCCTCCACTCTGAGCAGCACTCCCATCCTGGAGAAGAAAAGAGAGGACAAGAGCTGGAAAGGCAGCTTAGGTGTTCTACTGGGAACAGAATATAGCTCCAAATCCATTCCTTCCACCCCCTCTCCTGTCCTTTCCAATGTCCTGAGAGCCATTGCTCTCAGCCCACTCAAAAACAGGCAGCAGAGACTGCAGGACCCAGACAGACCCAGGTAGCAAACAGAGCAAACTGCACCTTCCCCAGCAGCTCCCACCCCAAGACATCTCCTCAGTAGCAACCTGGCCTACAGTGCGGACAAGACAGATGGGCCACTCTTCCACTCTAGCACTCTGGAAAGAAAAGGTCCCGTTCAGACCATGGGGCAGGACCTCCCAGGCGGCAAGATGGTTGAATACCTCATCTGAAAGGCTCTTCCAGGATCTGAGCTGGCATACAGTAGCAAGACACTTACTTTTAAAGACATTTTTATTGGGAAAAGATTATAGTTACCTGAGTAATCAAGAAGGCTTGGCTGTTTGCTTGTGTATATTATGTCCAGAACTACAGACAGTTTAACTTATAATTTATTCTAAATTATAAAAAACCCATAACGCTCCTTCTTTGCAAGTTTACGCACCCACACACACACACACCCACACACACACACCCTTTTAGTTCTGAAATACTGGAGAAAACCCAAGAACTAAAAGATCCCATAGGAGGTTCCATTTAAATATCAGAAGGAACTTGTTCCCAAGGAGGGTGACAGACCATTGGAACAGGCTGCCCAGGAGGGTTGTGGAGTCTCCTTCTGTGGAGACATTCAAGACCTGCCTGGATATCTTCCCGTGTGACTTGGTCTGGGTGTCCTACTGTGGCAGAGGGATTGGACTAGATGATCTTTCGAGGTCCCTTCTGATCCCTAATGATTCCATGATCTATAAGCTTGAAAAGGCTGGGTCAAATATGAGAAATAGCAGGGATCTTCTGCAGCCATTCAGGAGCTCACAGGTTTGGGATCCAAGCTCTTAGAGATGGAGAAGTCCTCCTACATGCACAAGCACAGTTAATACAGCTGCCAGAAAGAAGAGCAGCCACAGCAGGAGATGGTTAGTCTGTTTTAAGCAGCAGCCTGGAAAATGACCACAGAACCTACCAAAATATTTACTATTCCTGCATCAAAATTTTCATTACTGAACACAAGGGCTACATTCAGGCACCATGAAACTAAGTACAGTATTTTCAGTAATTGATCTGTCCTTAATGATAATTGTTTGTTCAATTTCTGTCTCCTGACCAAAGACTGCAGGTTATTCTGTCCTCAAAAATTACCTAATTTGCCTATGACAATGTACCCCAAAAATAGCCTGCAATCACTAACAAAGATCAATAGGGATCAGCACTTGAGCTTCTAAACATTAAGGTGTCTTGCACCTTTATTACCATGGTTTATCTTATTTATTACCTGGATCAATTTTGTTTAAGACCAAGGCTCTCAGAGGGACACTATTGCTTCAGAATAGCATTTTCTCAGAAAGCACACTTCTAAGAAAGGTCAGGTGAACCTTGCCTTTCTTTGTCTTTCTTTGCTACATATTTTACATAAAAAACAATCAGAAATGACAGCTCTAGATTGATAGAAACAGCTCCATTTCAGACAGAATCAACTGAAATGCATGATTGAAAATAGCAAAACAGCAAAGGGTTGAAAACCCTTTGTATCTCTGCTAGTTCTGCATTTGTAAGGTTCCAATTGTCACTGAATTTTGAAACAGAAGAGGACTGTTAGGATCATCTCATGCGAGAGACCACACAATCTCATTAAAAATTCTTGTGTGGGACCTGTGTGTCCTCCCTGAGTAAGAGTAGGTGCCATTCAGACAGTCTTGGTTCAAACACTTGGAATGATGGAACATCCCTCACAGACATAGGAAATTACTCTAGCTGCTAGCCAGTCACCCTTATTTCCCATTTGAACTTCTCCATTTTCAGTATTCTGTTGTGCTTTTTACTGTAAAGTTTCAAATCTTTTCTTAACTTAAACTTATAGGTTCTCATAAGTGATGGGAACGAAATCCTTAGACATTTGGTAACAAAATCAATACCTTTTGGTCTTTTTTTGAAGTTACTTTTCTAATTTTCGGTAGAGTTTGATTAATGTTTTGACTTGATGTTCTTGAAGATGCTTTCCAACAGAAGTGATTCTCTGATATACAATATATAGACAGCATGTCATATACAAAACATACCCTGGTTTATACTCTCTTGTATTGTAACTTGTTGTATGCTCTATACTATAGCAATTGTACTAAAGCAATATTTAATGTTATATATTGTGTTTCAATTAATAGAGACAAAATATGGGTTTACCAATTAAGGAAACGTTATCACTCATGAAAAATAGGTTTTACAGTGGTTTACTGGATAGAGGGGATAAATAAACTGTGATACTGGGATAAATAAGATATTAATTCAAAGCAAATTTTCAAATTGCATAAGTTTTGATGTTGGAAAAATATGAAATTGTAATATATCTTGAAATCTAAAGTTTTCTTCTAAAATTTTGTTTCATCTCCCTATGCAGCATTTAGAAGTTCCTTCTACTAATTTACAAAGAATTCCAATTTCTCCTCTTTCTTTTCCAAGTTCTGACAGAGAGAAGTGTTCTTTCATTTGCTGTGCTCCTAGAAAAAGAAGTCTGATCTTCATCTGGGCTACTATGAGTTTTATGAACTGTGGAGAATGATCTGGAAGGTGAGAGTGGCTGTTCAATGTGTTACCACTGGTAACTTGGCATAACCTCATCGTTCATCTCTGTGAAGCAACAGTGGCCCCCGGTGGTCAACTACAAGTTAACGTCAGTTAACTTCGAAAAGAATTTAATTCTGTTGATGTGTATCAAGGCACCATCACAATTAAACTAAGACTCTTGTGTAGTTGTTGACCCAGAAAGTCGGGTTTACTGCAAATTCTTTCAAGTACTTTGGATTAGTACTGGGAAGTAAATATGTACTTACGGGGTTTAAAAGTATTTTGAGCATGGTATTCAGCTTGTCAAACAGGACCACTGCTTGTACATTTAAGATATCCTTCTCAAAATGCTACTTGACTTGCAATAGTATCTAAAACTCCAACTATAAAAGCTCAGGTGGATGGATTTATCAGCAATCTACCTATAAGTATGTCCATAAAATCAGGTCTGTTTCCTTCCGTTTGAGAAAGCTACAAAAGGTTTTATATTGATCGCAATCTGTCTTTACCTACATGCACCATCAGTGGGAAAACCTGGCTACACTTCCAGTTCAATTTATTTTAAATGAAGAAGAGTCAGTGAGAGCAAATACAAATCAACAGCAAAGGATACCTGCAGTTCCCAAAACAAAAGGGAACAAAGGAGAAAAAGGAAGACTTGTATAAAATTATGATGCTTAGATTATCCTGGGAAATACAAACAAACCATAATCATTCTGTCAGTAATTTTTGACATTTGGCCAGAAAAACATCTGCATCAAATTCCTGGAAACAAATGCTCTTCAGACCTAATGTTGCTATAGAGGTTATTGCAGTAACATGCAGACACTGAGCAACTGGCCTTGCAAGAGTTTGATGTTTTCTTCTGTACACATGGAGTTCATCTATCTGTTCCTGAAAAAAAAGACAGTGATAAACTAAGCCCCTACGTTTAGATGACCTGAGAGAAGACACAGTGACAATTTCCCATCTAATTTTCAGTTACTGTGACATTGTGATCCTGAACTGTGCTATCTATTATAGTTTACGTGCAGACCAGATTTTCAATAAAAAACTCTACACCTTAACAGGTCCCTCTGTTTCTGAGAGTAAGTGGCCAGTTGTGTTTGAACAATTCAGACCGTGAGCATTTTACTGAGAGTGGTTGCAACAAGATCTTACCCAACACCAAGTGCAGAAACTGTTCTCTTGAAAAACTAGACTGTCAAATTAAGCTAAAATTCTTTTAATATGGTTCTGGTGCTTATGGATGAAGGTGTCATTTGTCTGATCAGACTGGATGAGGTGTGTGCTTCAACTGCATAAGATACCCAGCATGAGAGACAGAGAATATATAATGGCTTCCTAGTTTGCCTGTTATGATCTCTGCTTGGGTCAAGGGAAGATGAAAAGGGACATCTACTTCAGCCCTGGGTCATGGTGCAACCCCTCTGTAGCTAACAGGTACTTTACACTACAAACTAAATCCTTGGCCGATCTAAATTTGCAAATGTGCTGCAGTTGTACTGGGCCTGTGCAAGCTGACTTCACCTGACAGACTGATAATAATCTTCCTTGAGAAAATGTGGTTTGCTGTTTTTCAACGCGTTAATTGAACACAAGATTCAATTTGTTCATGCTATCTGCAACCTTTAAACAATCAATGGCTATACAATTTCAGTAATGACTCCTTAAAATTAGAATTATTGAAAAGGCTTACAAGTAGTGATAAACAGAGTAAGTTGGTATTGATTGGCTGGTAGAAGAACATTGATTTGAACTGTAAACAGGTATTATGCCAGAAGAACTGTAGTACTGTACATCTTTTTGCCACTTTTATTCTGAGTCACCTGTAAGCAGATTCATGGTATTTATTTGATTATGGTTTAATAGGGTTTTAATAGCTTAGAGCAGATTTGTGTCTGAGGAAACCTGGAAGTCTGAAAAACATCAAGTAAAATGGATTGAAGGCACAAGTTTCCACAGGATTTTTGCATTTAATACTTTGTGAAGGGTTATGAGTTACTGAACAAATAAGATTGCCATATAAATGTCTTTATACTATACCTGCAAATGAGCTTTCTCATTATGAGTTGTATGCTTTCTTTTTCATCTAGATATTAAGTTCCTTCCTTGGTTTAGCCAAACAAGAAACTATTTACTGACATCAATGAAGCGTGTAGAGTGTGTATGGCTATGCACGTGCTCCATGTGTGGGATATTCCAGAAAGGCAAACTTCCAGTTTTGGTAAAGAAAAGTAATAGCCTGACTAAGCTATAGTCCTGTGCATTGCTATTCCAACAGGTGACATGACAACATAAACCAAAGATCTAAGGAATCAAGACTACAGTAGCAATAGGCGATATTTAAAGACAGAACACAGATCAGTGGGGTTTTAATCCTGATGTGACTCTAGTGTTGCAGCAGAAAATGGGTTCTAAATTCTCCATCTATATATATCCTGGTCTAAATTTAATTGGCAGATAAGCAACTGAATGGGCAAAAATTAAAAGTTAGAGGAAGTGACAACATGACACATTAAGTATGACTATGTAAAGAATAAAAAGATAACAAAAGCCAAAAATTAAAGGAAGAAAATAAGACAAACATCTAGTCTTCACAAGTTAGAGAAAATTCAGTAAAACTTAACTTCTGCAAAAAGCTCCTGGCAGACTTAGAATCTTACCCTTAACATCTGCTGCAGCAGTCATTGCTTTGGCCATTGTTGTTCATCCTTTCTCTCATCAGCATAGATCTATGTTGGTAATTGTGTATTTGCACTGTGTGCAAGTCTCATATTGATGCTAGTGGAAATGTCAAGCATGAAATGTGTTTAGTGTATGCAGCAGATTGGCACCAAGAGGGAAGTTTTGCCCTATTTTTCTCTTCAGGCTTGATGCAGATCTGACCTTAGGAAAACATATGCAATGCTGAGCCCTTGCAATGAAGTTTAAGTTACAGCTTTTAAGGATCTGACTGTCATCTCATACTGACTGTATGCCCATTGATTCTGGTTAATTCAGTGCAATGACACCTGATGGACACATTTCAGAGGAGTTTGAGCCCTCACAATCTGCCATATGGGAGACATAGAATCTAAACCAGCTAAAAGGTATTACAATTCTGTGTTTTACCAATCTCAGTAAAAACTGAAGTCTTCAAAATTCAAAAAATAAATGTAAATATGCAAAAGTCAGCTGGTCTTTTTTAAAAAATGAGGTTATTTATTTAATTTACATTAGATGTAATGGTTGCAGATCTCTTTAAGAAAATGGGATCATTAATACCTAGCAGCTCTATGCTTTTCTCTCTATATGCATCCATTTTTAAAAGATCATAGGGCTTTTTTAATTTTTTCCCATGTGCTGAATATACAGCAAACAGTATAACTAGATACTTCACTTGTCTCCTGTAAGAATTCCATCCTGCTGCATTTGCAAAACAGAATGATCTGTCTTTTAAAAGTTGCTCCTCAGCTGCGTTTCTGGAAAGCATAGAGAACAATTTGTCTTTTGCTGAACTGATTGAGGAACATAGCTGATGCCAAACTTCAAAGTTTATACGCACTACAACATGATATAGAAACCAAAGCAAAGCAGAAAGCAAAATGCTAATCCTGTATGTCAGAGAGACAAAGAAGTTTGCATTTCTGAGACAAAATCTCATATTGCCTTTTTGTCATGACTTGAGTCTGGGCTGGCTACTAGATGAATGACATATCCTCTCTACTAATCCCCTTCTCATCCCAAAAGGTAAGAAGAAAGGAAATAACGTAGAGACACTTACCGATTGCTAAACAAAACTAGAATTGCTTTAATGAAAACATAATACATAATATATACAAAAAACAGCTAACCTGAACCCCTCCTGGCTGTTATGTCACTGTAACTACTGACACAGACACTGGCAAAGTCCCAGACTGGTCTCAGCAGCAGACATGATACTGGGTGCAGGATCTGGATTTGGGAACTGGAGTCAGGAATGCATGGATTTGGGGCCAACGGCAGAATAGACAGAATTGTCCTTGGATAATGGCCTCTGAAAAAGGGAGTAAGAGAGAAGAGGGGCTGGCCCTTGTGGTTTCTCAACTTTATACCAAATATAATGTGTGTGGAATGGAACCTTGCTGGTCAGTGGGCCTGTCCTGTCTGCATCTCCCCACACATGCAGCCTCTCACTCTGCCTCAGTGTGGTAAACAAGATTTAACAGTGACCTTGGTCTTCACAGGAGCATCTAAGCAAGATCCTTTTTGGTTACCATTTCTTTGTAGTAACTGCAAACACCAAGCGTTATGGCTTGCTGGAGCAGCTGCTTGTGCATAGGTATGCTGTTAGCTACAGAAAGTGCAGTCAGAAGAGACTGAGCCGAAAACTAAAATCACTGAATGTCATCAGTTCTGTTCTAACTTAAAACCAGGACACTTATTAATGTTTGCCAAAATGCTACTCAAGGTAGCAAAATGCTACTTTCAAGGTTTAATACATTTTATGATTGCTGTTCTGTCATAGAAACTTCCTGTGTCCATGGAATTCTTTACCAAAACCTAGTTCATATAAATTGAAAAAGAAATTACTTTGGCTACTTAGATACCTATAGATACCTACTGTCTGCATTGCTAGGTTCTTTTCTCTTAGGCTACAGATGCAGACAGCAAGAGATACACACTTCCATGGTCAGGACATCCAAATACAAAATACCAACAGCACATAAACAGACACAGTGTTCTATCCTGCAAATACCCTTAAACAGCTCAGCAAGATGCAATGTGTCCCCTTTATAGAAATGCTGTATTGCTTGTGAAATAGACACAAGTAATCAGAAATACTATTTCACTACTGCTCATGCAATCTGAATTGTAAAGCCAAAGTACTAACTCAGTGTTTTCAATTGACTAGATGTAGACAGATTTGGCATGGGCTGATGGCCAAATGCAAAAAGCTGGACCTTAAAGGCAGTCAGGAGGGCAGATTTACACTTTCTATGTGATTTTGTAACACATTAAGGAGTACGGAAAACATTAATTAAATTGCAATCAACACTATTTAATAACATAGGAGTGTAATTTATTTTTAATTATGGTCATAACATAAATTCTAGGGAGATTTGCAAAGCCTAGTATAGAATATTATATTTTCTTAAACTTCCCTCAAAAAATTTTCCTCATTTAAAAAAAATACAGACTGCTTACAGTGGATTAACCCACAATATGAAGTTCTTACTGTTTTCATTTCCCACATCCAGTGTAAATTGCACAGTAGGATGAGACAAGCTCCAAAGTTACACCCTGTGGGCTTTTACACAGAGCCCTGATTCCAGGCCACTGGGCTGAAAACTGGGAGTGGGCGTGGGGGCAATTAAGCTCTGAAACATGGTCTGCATGGACTGAAACGTTCACACAGTTGTGTACTTCTGTGTATAGATGGCACTTGGCACAAAACATCTCGTCTGGAGGATGAATTCAGAGTATGCAAGATTAAAACTAAATGGATTGTGTTCAGCCTAAGTGAGGTGCAGACAATGTCTTTGTTCAGATTAAAACATCTGAGGTTTTACACTAATTGATTGAAACAGTAATTAAGGAGCAAATTAATCTCCCTTCAACCCTAGCAAATCTCTTTGTTAGTGGGGGTTTGCTTTCTATTTTTGCAAAGAGCACAGCTTTGAACAGCAATAACAAAACCCAAGGTGAATAACACCATGCTGAAAAAATTATGTAATATTTAACTCAGTCCCTCAGTTGTTGAAGTCTTTCATAATGTTAGATTGTTTATCTGGTCAATGGTATTGTTGCCAGGTTCCCAGCAGGCTTTAACAACCCACACCAGCCTTACCTGGAACCTACACACACACCTCTGCCCTTGGGTCTGAGCACTTTTTTTGTGCAGGTCTGGCTCCTCAGCTCTTTCCTGTGCTGAGCTACAGGTGCTTTCGTCTCCACCCATCTTCTTAGTAGGACATTGGACCTCTGCTTGTAAGTAGCCTGACTCCAATCCTGTTTTCTGGCTGGCTCTCTCAGACCTCTTTTGTAGCTCTGGTCTTGTCTCTGGCCTCATCTTATTTTGCTCCTGACTGGGCCCCGTGGAAGGATCCTGCTGATTTTGCTGCTTGCTAATCCAATGCTAGTACCTCATCCTGCCTACCATCACCAGGTAGTGTGGGACAGCACCCAGTCGTTACTGTACTCTGTGCCAGATCACCTATATCTCCCAGCTCTTCCTGCATTGTGGGACAGTCCTACTCTTTCTGCTACCTGAAACTGTAGGAAGGAGGGACAGAGTGACATTTTTCTTAGCAGTGCCTGGAACATGGTACATGCACTAAACTTGGTTGAAGAAAGTAGGTAGAAAGAGAGTCTGATCAGGCTGAGGAGTGAAGATCTGAGATACACAGTCCTGTGTGTGGGCAAGGGTGCCAAGTGGATGTTGAGCTGACTTCACGCTTGAATGCCTGAGTAACAGGTAGAGCAGCCCTAAGTACAGAAATCTCTCCTGCACATGAAATAGTCTGGCTGGTCTGGAGACTGCTGGCAAGACAGCAGGAAAATGTACTGTTGTGGGCAGATGCAGACTGCTCTTTTCCCAGGCACTAAAGGCTTTTGACTATTATAACAAACACAAAAAACTCCTTGCATTCATTTTGAAGTCATCTTGTCATACTGCCCTAGGTGCTAAAACCAAACATCAGGTAATTTAGCCACAAGTGACTGAAAAAAAACCTGACCAAACAAATCCTTTTCCTTTACAGAATCATGTCAAAGTACATTTTATGCCATCAGATTCATGAATGTGGTATTTCAGTGTGATGATTTCCATCTTAATGGCTTAATCAAATTATTTTTAAGGTTTGTCATTTCTTATTCGTCTCATCTACTTACTGAATATAAAATATGTGAGCAAGTCATTATTGCTTTTATAATTCCGGAGGAAGATGGGAGTCTGGTATGGTCATGTGGGGTTTTTAGGACAGTTCTTTGCTGGGAAAGATAACAGTGTTTTGGAGTTCTAGACTTGGGATTTAAACTTCAAAGCCCTTTTTTTTGTTGTTGTTCTTTTATCACTCTGTCCTCCAATAACAGACTATTTTGTGTATATATATCTGTACTGAAACAAGCTTCAAAGATCACAGGAAATTATTTTAGCAATATCTCAGGAGGTGGCCTCCAACTGCAGTTTTTATTACTGCAAGGGATGCTATAAAATAGTTTGGGCTTTTTTCTGGTGCCTGTTCCCAGACTGTATTCAAGCTCTTCCCTGTCAAGGACAATTACATTTTTACATCTCTATCCTCTAACCTACTCCTCTCCAGTTCCCTCATATCTCACAGGACTGATAAGACTGGGAGAGTGTTCTAGCACAATTTAGTGGTATCTGCCATTATTTTTATGAGCTCAGGCTCATTGCATCATAAAGAATGACAAAGATGCACCATTGGGTTTTGTGCTGAAAGACCAGGACAACTCAGATAACACTTGTGTTAAATCTTGTACCTGTACTAATGGGGAATGTTTACAGAAGTAAAACTGACCACATGACAGGTACCAGGTCTGTTGAGATGTGGAAGTAAAAAGTAGTGGTATCTTCGTTTGTGAAACAGTGACTCAAAATCCTTGATTCAGCAGAGCATTTTAGTGATTTAGGCCCATTGTTAAGCAATGTGCTTTAGTGTTAGCGTTCTCAGGAAATATTTTATGGCTAGACTAGGCACACACTCCCAAATTATTGAAAGAAATGGCTTTATCATATTCTCACAGGAAATCTGTGGCAGTCTTAGGAATTGGATTATTGCCTCCTTATTATGAATCCAGTGCCACAGCTTTAAATTAATTTGTTTGTAGATATTTGGATGGCAAAATCTTGGCCTTTTCACATGCAGTCTGGCTTCTCAGCTCTGTACTGATGGCAGGATTACAGATTCCAGCAGACAGGTTTGGTTTTCTCTGTGATATCCTCCAGAAATCTTGTATGAAATGTGTAGTTGTCCTTACCCAAGTCAGTAGTTCTATTGATTTGATGAAGCCTGAAATACTATTAATTTTAAGCTCTACCCACAGAATCACTTCAGAAAGGAACTTGAGGGTAAATTTTGGTATACTCTGCATTTTAAATCTGCTAGCTTGTACTTGCTTCATTTCTAGTGTTGGACATCTACCAATACATGAGATGTAAATGCAAAAGGGAAAATCTGATATGTCATGTACAAAGGACTGACATTTCAAGGATTAGATATTTAATCTAGACATCCTCTTACATTAATATGGTAACCTGAAGCACACAGACAAGAACTATTGAACTAAGGTTTGAATGTCGGATCATTAATGTGAAACATACTGCATTAGTGATTGTATTGATTGATAGTTATTATTGAAGTTCATTTTGTTGTCTGATAATGATTGGACAATTGCTTTAGGGTCAATGAATTCACATTAATCAAATTATGAATGTAGAAATGACCGTGGGAAATGAGCAAAGATGAGCTGGCTGAGTTTTATTGGTAATTATTAATTATTAACAGCTCTGGTTATTAAATTTTCTCAAAGGCAAGTCAGTAAATTTATTCTAGTCTAGTAATTTGTCTGCTCAGTGCCTTGAGCATGGTACTTGGGAAGAGAAATCCAGTATTCTTAATACAAATAACATTGAACTGATTTGCCCCAATTTTTACAGGTAAGTTTTTCTAATTTATGGGGGTGAGGGAAAAACCTTTGGCCCTACAGTATTAAAGATTTTATGAATGTAATTTGCCTAATGAGGTGCAGCAGAGGTGACAGTATCCCTAGTGCAGAGTGTGTTTTTAATTTTGACAAGGTATGCATGGCCAGAAACACCAGTAATTTCATTTTGACAGGCATTATCACTAAGAATCGGGTTAGAGGCACCACAGCATTAGTGCAAAATGATGAGCTGATAAGGTGGAGTCTACTTGATCTGCCACCCACCTCCCATCTCACTTTAGTGTTTGCAGAGGCTTTGTTAGGGAGACCCTGGCAGGGGGAGAAGCAGAGAAGCCCATGCTCTTGGGAGAAAGGATTGTGGGAGGGCTCAAGGAGCAGATTTCAGACATGAGTAACAACTGCAGCTGCGAGATTGTATATCCACAGGGTACAACCTTGACCTTAGTGATGGAGTATGCCTTTTTGGTTGGGATTAAAACTTTCAAGGCATGGCAAAAAATGCCTTGAAACTTGGGACACATCAGAGACTTTGCAAAGGAATCTTAAGACTATGTCTTACCTTCCTAGAAGTGGGTCATTCAGGTTGATATTAGGAGCTGAAGTATTCAACAACTTGAAATAACTTTTTTCACTTGAAGCCAGTTGTGTCCCATGGATGCTTTGTGGAAGTTGTAAAAGCTTGAATTTCATGCACCAGAATCATTTCTGCAAGTAAAATTTGTTGCTCAAATGTTCAAAGGCGAAAGAAACAACCAAAGGGTACTGCTATGTCTAGTAAAGGTTTGTGTAAATACTGTCACAATGTTTCCCTGAAATCACTTCAAGGTAAAGGAATAATGTGCCATTTTGTATTTACATAAGAATAATGACATTCTGAGATAATATAACCTTAGCGCAGAAGCAACTGCTCATATTTTTGCTAAGAAATTAGGAAGAGGGTGTTTTCTTCCTTGATGTGTTAATGTGATTTAGCAAAGAATGTTCTACACCATTTTTAAATTAGTATTTGCAATCTTATGTATACTCAGAATGTACCTGGCACACCCAATATCTCTTCTCTGTTGGAATAAACAGGGGTGATGTGTTGCAGTGAGATCACTAGTTTTATTATACTTCTCTTTCCTCACCACAAAGCAAAGGGGTGTGCTGGGTACCGAGGGGAGACTATACAGAGTTGATACCTGTCATAAGGGAATCATAGAATGGTTTGTGTTGAAAGGAAACTTTAGTTGCTATGTACCCTGCAGGGATGTCTGCAACTAGATCAGTCAGCTCAGCCCTGTCCAACTTGACCTGGAATGTTTCAGAGAATGAGGCAGTTACCACCTCTCTGGGCAACCTGTGCCACCACCCTCATCATTCTTACATCTAGCCCTAAATCTACCCTTTTTTAGTTAAATCCATCATCTCTTTCGTCCTTTCACAGGTCCTGTTAAAAAGTATGCTTTCATCTTTCATAACAGCACTCTTTACGTACAGAAAGGCCACAAGATCTCTCTTGACCCTTTTCGTCTCTACGGGGAACAACTCCCAATTCCTTCAGCCTACTCCACAGCAGAGGTGTTCCAGCCCTTGGATCATTTCTGTGATCTTCTCTGGACCAGTTCCAACAAGTCCATGTCCTCCTTGTGCTGATAACTCTAGAAGTCAATGCAGTACTCCAGGTGAAATCTTATCAGAGAGGGTAGATTGGCAGAATCACCTCCCTTGACCTGTTAGCCACATTTCTGATGCAGCCCAGGACAGAGCGGGCTTTCAGGGCTGAGAGTGTACATTGCTGTTTTATATTGAATTTGTTATCCCCCAGTGAAGGACCTCTAATTCCTTCTTTGCAGGGCTGTTCTCAGTCCTACATTTTTCTTCTGGCAGCATTCTGAAAGTTGTGTGAAAACACAAGGCAGGTTCAGCCCTTCCCTGTCATAGAAAGCAGTTTCACTGACTGACAAAGGGTCAATTCCTTACAAGAATTTAATCAGGTTCAGTATTATGACTGGACACCAGGAAATGACTGGAATATTTCAGTCATGCTATTAATGGAAAATAATGGCACAAATAGTGTCTGGGCTGACTCTTAGCAAGGTGTATCTGTACCATGGAGGACTCCGGTTTTGTGATATTTTTTCTGCCAAAACAGAGCTGAGGAGATACCTCAGAACAGCTGGAACACACAACTCATTTTTCTTTAACTCATCAAGCTCCCACTGCAAATCTATTCTAACCCAACAAATTGTTTCACTTGGAGTATGGCAATGTCTTTCTACCTAATACATGAAAGGGATTATTATTAATGAGATTAGTGTGCTTAGAAGTTCTCACACAATGCACCGACCATTGAATTCACTCTGAAAAATTAGTAAGTGTAAGCTTGCTCTGTAAGCTATAGAGCTGTCAGAATATCTGCTTTGCCTGCTGAATTGATGGAATACCAGATAAAGAAGGAACCTGCTTCTAAACCTTCATTAGGTTGTACTAATAAATTTTGACATGCCTCTGGGATCTCAGGCTCTTGTCTGAGACAGTTCCAGCCCTACAAAGTGACTGCAGATATAACAAGTGCTGTTCAGGAGCAGCAACAAGCTAGCCCAATAGTAGAAGAAAGGCCATTTCGTTGTTTCTTCTCAGGATCCATTATTAATTGGGTTGTGTGGGGAAGGAGAGCAGTTAGGGGTTTTAGAATCTTGATTCACCCTACTTAGACATTTTCTTCTCTTCCCAGAAAATAAAATAGCAGAGGACAACAGAGAAGGCTACCATGATTTTATGAGGCAGGGTGGCCGCTGATAAGGTTTGGGATGAGAGTACAGCTATGAAGTTGAACTCTTTTTGCCCAAAGCTGTGACCCTCCCTGTCTGAATATAACATGATTTTTACCAGCTTTCTTGCTGTTGCCCACTGATACCCAGTAACGAGCTGACAAACGTGAGGCTGATTGTAGGTAAAACCTGTCTGTTCTCAGAAGGAATGTATTCAGCTTTGGAAAATGGATGGGTTTTTTTCCTTTAAGGGATTGCTGCAAAAGCACCAATTGCAGAAAACATTAACATTTGGATTTGGCCTCATTGGTGTGGAAGGGTTATAAACAAATTTTATTTGAGCTATTAAAAAACAGAAATTGGGTTTCCAGATCTGTTGATAGGCGCTAACTCTTCTTTCAACTTAATGTGTTCTGGGCTTGACAACGTTTCCCAAAAATGTTGCTCTCTTTTTTCTTACTAGAATGGCTTTTGGCAGTCTTGCTGGTTATAGCCTACAGACCAATTGCCCACACAGTGTCAGCAGAGACTGTAATTATGGAAATGTGTTAATATGTTCAAATAAAATCAATTTTAATTCTATTAAAAAAATAGTGATTTATAAATTCCATACCAAATTGCCCAGTGTGAATTGCACCTTTGGTAATCACGGCTGGTTAGTAAGAGCAACTTAGCTACCAATGCATTTCTTATTCAAATTGATATTCATTTTTTTATTGTTATTTCTTAATACATTTTTAAAATACTGAGGTTTGTGAATGAAAATAATACTTGCTGTTTGTGAGTCTCATTTTTGAGAATACAAATTTCTCATTAGAGTATTTTTACTAACATGTGCAATCCTGAAGATGGATAGTTAGGTACCTTAATATTCATACTAGAAGAGCACTGTCAATTGTATCCATTAGCTATAACCTGCTGATCATCCTGACATGGAGGAGACAAGAACTGAACCTGCAGGAAGTACTGCAGAAATAGCAAATATAAACATTAAATAAGTTATAAAAAACACATAGTATGAAATGATTATATAATTTTTAAAAGATTGGTTTACAGAGAGCTTAGTCCTCTAGCACAGACTAAGCGAACAATGACTTCTAGAGCCAATGCAAATGAATAATATTCTACTGCAATCAACTAAGCAATTATTTAGTAATAGGACTTAATTTAGTTTCCCTCTCTAATAATGTGCCAGGTTTACCATTAAAAGATTCATACCCAGTATTAAAATTCCCTCCAAAAATCTAAAAACTTCTCAACCAACATGCAATAATACAGAAAATCTAGCAGTATTTTATAGAGAGGTAGCAGTCACATTTTATCGAGCCCTTAAAATTTTATTGAACGAATATTCTTCAAATCCTATTAAAGTATACTTTACTGTTACATTTTATTAGCAATCCAATACTCAAATATCTTGGAGGCGTTAGTACAATTTACCTTTGCATAGTCATCTATTTAATGGTCTCAGCCTTGCAGTATTCATCTTTTGGAAGTAGCAATAGCACATCTAGTGTGATGTGAATTAATTTTGCCAGTAGATCAAAGTATGTGGATACCTTTCTTCCTCATGTATCACCCTTACTCAGTCAACCCATTGTCCACTAGTGGTTTTCTGTTACCAACAATGGGCACAGGAAAAGTGCTGAGACAAGGAATAAGTTAGAGATACAGAATCTATAAATCTGAAATTCCTTCCAAATCCATTCAGAAGAAGCACCTGTTCTTTCTTCAGTAAAGTTTACTACAAGAGTTGAGAAATCCACTGTATTGTCAGTGGGTAAGTTGGTCTGTAGAATTTCATTAGCTAAGACTGAACTGTGTTTTCATTAAACCACTTAGTATACATTAGCTTTTCATCCATCAGCAGGCAGCTGATGTACTACTTATTTTCAATTAAGTAACTGTAGACCAAGCTATTAGGATAAAAATACCAAGCAGACTAAAATAAACCCACAAGGGATTTAGCAGGTATTTTGTGTGCTGTTCCCACCCAAGCAAGCAGTAGCCTGTCTCCTTGCACTGCTGCCTTGGAGTAGCACTTGACATTTATCTTTGCTGTATTTGATACACATACTGTTGATCTGTTATTCCAGCTTGGTCAGGTACATATGATCAGCACCACTTCATTTAGGCAGTATTGATTGTCTGCCCTGGATTTGATGTCATGTGTAACTTTGTGAGTGAGCTGTGACACTTCTTCCAGGGAATGGTAAAGATGCTAAATGGCAGAGGTACTTCGGTATTGCCTTTACGGTCCATAAACCAAAATTATCAGTAGAAAGTATACTCTGGGAACTGTTCATGTGAGGTCTAAATTCCATCAAAGTCAGCTCGCTGTGCTGGTGCTACGCTCTGAGTTGCACCAATACAAGTTAATTCCCCTGGCCAGCCTCACCTGGGCTTCCACCAAGGCATTTTGTTTATTGACCCAGGAGCTCTATTTGGGCTCTTGCTGAGGTACCTTAACCTGGCTTGAGCTTGTGGGTGTCCCTGTGCCCAGTCCTGATGTCTGCTGTTTCTGAGAAAACTCCTTGGAGGGACACCAGTCCTGACTCATTTTGTTACCATGTCTGGGATTGTGGATGGATGGCTGTTCCTAGCCCCTCCCTGCTTGGGTCCTACCAAATAACACTCTCTCAGGGAGGGCACTGCTTGTTGCCATAAGCATCTGCTGCTCCTAGCTTATCCTCTCTGTAGAGCAGCCCCACTTTGGCTGCTGTTTGGTACATGGTGCAAACATTTCACAGTTCTGATTCATGTGTCCAAATCAAGCTTCTGTGGTAGGACCTTTGTTCACCAAGGCTTCCTTATTTCCAACCAAACTCTTCTGCAGCCCGTGAAGTAGATCAATGCAGAGGAGGGATAGACACAGGGAGAAATACAGCCTTAATATTAGGCTGGAATAAGATTAAATTGAAAATCCAGCCTTCACATCATACAGATTACATTCTCTTGGATAAAAGAAAATTTTACATAATAGTATTATAATTTTCAGTTTCTGTAAGTGATAACTGTGTTCTGTGGCATGTACTGCTGGCAATGCAGAAATTTCTCAGATGGATCAAATATTTACAAATGCAGAAATGTAGTTCAGAACATTCATTGTCTGCTCTGAGGAATTCCTCATATCCTTTCTTCTTCTGATCAACTCTCTGTGAGAAAAGAGGAAAAAGCCAAGCGTAATTTTCTCCAGTTGTCTCTATGGTCAAAATCTTGCATACACAGACATGTTAAAAGTACTTGTGGCAATTGGCATCATACTCACTTTTTTCCAAGAGTTTTATAGGATTTTTTTTTCCATTTCATTCAGATCATGCTAAAGAAACCATGCACAGGGACCTGAGAGATCATTTCCTAGTTTTAGAAACTAGTGAAAGGGACAATGAAAGTCACAAGTGCAAAATACTCCTATCTGCACAGCTCAGTTTAGTAAACAAACTACTTCCACTCCCAGATTTTGCAGTGTGATTAAACCAATTTTCTCTTCAACTATAGGACAGAAGTGACGATATTGGATGGGTTTGTTTCCTGCAGCAAAGTAATTTTCTGCATGACCAGCAATAATGTACTGTGGGAGATTTTAATAAGGAACAATTATTTTTAAAATTAAACTTTAAACAGAGTGCAGATTGCAATAATATGGCAGAGAAATGCAAAAGATTATTGAGCTTCTTTTAAAACTGTTTTTGCAAGGCACAGGGCTGCCAGAACAACAGATTTTTTAACTTTTTCAATCCTACTTATCCCTTGCTTTGTCCAAACCTTCCTATAACCAGGATATAGAAAAAGGAAATCTAAAAAAACTGGGAAAGTTTCCTGAAAAAAAGAAAAAGTGTTAGAAGAGTGCAAACATCAGAAAATGAAAGGCTCAAATCAAGAGCTGTCTTGTTCCATCCAACTTTCTCATTTAAATAAATTGATGGCAATCTTTGAATTTAAGATCAACGCCTCATTTTTTGATGGCTGTAGAGAACACATTCTACACTCTGCTGAGGTCTCAGTCTGGTATTCATAGTCATAGTTTCTTATTATGGAGCAATGTGGGGGTTTTTCACTAAGTGCGGATAGCACAAATGCACTACAGTTAGCTTTAGGAGTACAGGATGATGTTTATGATGTTTGTGGATCTTCAACCAGCATTGTCGAAGCTTCTGTTATTTTTTAGTCAATAATTTCCAAAATGTGTTTGAAATATTCCTAGTTACTTTTTATTCCAGTTTATAAGCTTGTGTCAAACCACGAGTCTACTGCATTGTCACCTTCCCTCTTTTGGGAAGCATTTCCCATGTGAAAGGATTTCCATACACACAATATAGACAACTGAAGAGCTCAAGCAATAATTTATTGGCTATTCGCACAGTGCTGAGAGTCAGAACTAATGAGTCACTAGGGTTTAGCCAACTTAATGTGCCCATTAATGTACTCATAATGAGTTTTTGCTGGCCAGTCCACCTCAGATTAGAAGGCATTGGCCTGCATTGCTCCCTGGCCAGTGTTCAATGTCAGTTGATGCTCAGCATTGTGGTTTTTCTGTTTCAGTTCTCTGGTTTGCGTTTTCTTTCTTACCATTGCCTGCTCTTTCATAGCAGTAGTTTTCCTCTTGAACACCTGAGCTGTTGGTATCTTATCTCTGTTTTATTTTTGTTTTCTTTCATGACTCCAGCTTACAGACTTTCTCATGGATTCTTTTTTAAAAATCTTAACATTTTACTAGTTAATCTGATCAGCTGTCAGCAGACAGCTGGACTGCTGGGCTAATGGATATAGAGGTGTTCAGGAAAAAATAAGTAACAGCATATAATATGAGCAGCGAGATAATTTCTCTTGGTCCTATTTCTTTAAAAATGGCTAAGATGAAATTCAACACAACATAAAATTGATGTGGAATGTTAAGGGTTACATTCTAGAAACCTAATGTTGAAATAGCACTCCTGTCAGGCAGTCCTAATCAGTCCTAATCGCTGGTGCTAGAAATAACTAAGGGCTGCTTTGGGGATCGCCTCTTGGTGAGCATTTCCACTTGATCCAGATCTCTATGACAGCTGCCAGCTTGGTCAGTTCACTGCCAGTTTGGCTGGAACATTGTCTCTGTGAGCTCTTACCACATCAGCTGATATTATGGGGAGCAGAAACAGAGCTTTTCCAGTACAGATTTCATGCTGGGAAGAAAACTATAAAGTTCACTTTTATAAGCTCTGAATAAACCAGGGACAGAATTTGCTACCAACTCCATATTATCTTACTCTTATGAAAGTGGAATGGATTCTATTTCTGTCAACAATAATAACATGCAGAGTAATGGAAACTAGAATGACACTGTGGATCCTACAGCAGTGCATTTGGATGGAAAAGCATTTTACAGAGAATGGAAAAGTCAGGTCCTGAAAGATTCTCTTAGCGTTGAAGGACACTGAGAAAGTTCAATTAAAATTCGAGAGGATTGCTTTTATAATAAAAACTATTTGTCCAGATTTAACAATAGGAAACAAATTAATTGTCCATTAGATTCTTTAAGTTGAGTAATTTTGTTTTAATCCTTTTCTGTTCTTTTGTTTTGCTTTACAGAGTCACACAGGTTCATTGAGACTGGAAAACACCTCTAAGATCATTCCATGGGTGAATCAGAGTTTTTAGTGAGCAGCAGAATATCAGAGCCATATTTCAAATTTCAACTCGACAAGTACCACTGTTGTGAAACAGCATCATAGCTGTTTTGTCAAGATTGGTGTAATCTGAGATGGAAAACCTCTTCAGTTAATGTTCTTACATGAGACTCTCGGCACAAGCGAGTAGGTTGTGAGAACTAAGGTAAGGTGCAGCATGCAATTAGTCATCTGGGAGATGAAGCAGATTGCTTCTACATGGCTGGCAGCATTTGCATGAAAGCTGATTTGTATGAAAGAAATTTGTAGAAAGTTCTAAAAAGCCATGTAAGGCTTTTCCACTGCCTTCTTTTTTTTTTTATTTAAAAAACAAAAGAAAGCTGATGGGATCACCAAATACCAGGAAAGCTTTGCTAGAAAAAAAAATACAGAAGGGAAGATTATTACTTCACAGATTTCTCATTAATCTAGTTATTGACAAGAATGGATGGAATAATTGTCTCTAAATGAGATCACAAAAAACACTGTAAGTTACTTATCCTGTGTAGTGTTTACAATAGTTGTTTTGGAAAAAAAAAACAAAAACCAAAATGAAAATGGTCCCACCCCCAGTGAAAAACAATTTAGTGAAGTTGTCAACTGCAAATTAGCATTGTGAGGTTTTCAAAGACAGAAATGCTGAAAATTTAGTAAGATGTGTGTACCCATCTCTCAATATTTCACTTGAAATATCCCTCTGTATCTGTTATATCTGATGATGGAATAATGGACCATCTGGATTATGAAACCAGGACTGGATATTAGGGTTAGGAAGGGAGTACACTTGAAATATTATTCAGGAGTTTAAATGGACCTCTTTTTTCCTTTCCTAGCTTGAACAATGTCACCATGAGGGAAAACTAGCATTGTTTTCTGACAAAAGTCATGCATGAATTGTAAGAGGGGAAATTAAAAAACTAGTTCTTCTGTTGTTGCCAGGTTATGCAAAGTGAGAGAATTTCAGACTCCCAAACAATGCCTGATTTGTGTGTCTCTTACTTTACTCCTTCAATAGCTCCAAACAGTTTGTGTGTTTTCACGTCTAAAGAATAGACATTTTTTAAAGATATTTTATCAAAAGCATTTCCATCTCAGATTTTAAAAAATACTTTTATTTCCTAAAACTTGGATCTGGATGGAATTAGGTAGAAATAGGAAGCTGAACTATCCTATGACTATTAGGTCAGTTCGTATTCACCCCAGTCTTTCATTCCAGCATTTTAATGACACAAGTTCCAGCTCATGAAAATATATTTCCTTGCTCAAAGAATGTAAGCATGCTCTTAGCTTTGTGTACTGCAAATAGTTGCAAGGATTTGTCCAAGACCATTCATGTTTCAAGACCTTAGCCAGTTTTATGCATTTGCAAAATTGATACCTTAATGTATGTGCACTTTTAGAATGTCCACTTCCCTTAAGGAGGTGATTGCTGTAAATTATTCAATGCTCTTTCTTCTATGTGTATATGTTTTTCAAAAATTGTAAGTATTGTGAGTAAATGCTTAAAATTATTAGAATTAGAATATTAAAAAGAAAAGAGTCTTGTCTGAAGTCCTTAAGGAGGGAATATATAATTAGAAATCCAGAAGATAAGTCAGCTTTTCTCTGGCAAACTAGATGACCTCTAGAAGGCTCTTCTAACTAAAATCATTCTATGGTTCTATTTTGTGTGCAGACAGATCAATATCTTCCTTTTTTTCAGAGATTATAGGAAAGACCAAGAAAGACGGGAAGGGTGCAGAACAGTTTGTGAGTAAAGGAGTGAAATTAAAATCCAAAATAGGATGTTAGAGTTGTGAATAGTAAAGATAGGCAAAGATAAAAGATCAAAAGGGTAATAGCTGTAGTAATATGGGGTGACCATATGAGGTAGTAAATTCAGGTAGGTGTATCATGGAAGAAATTAAAGAGATTAAAGTTTCAAATAATTATTAGCTGAAGAAAATGACTGTTTGCAGATAAAAAGATATGTTTCTAGAAATATTGCTAGCAAAAAAAGTAATAGAACACAAGGTATAATGAAACTTTCAACTACAGCAAGTCAGGCACAAGTAAATGTCTTCTAGAAAAGTAGAGTCTGGCACAAGCAAAGGTAATAGCATTTTATCGTAAGCCTTTTCCCTCTTTGCTGATTCCCATACATGGGAATGGTAGAGAATTTTACATAGCTGAGTAAATGCATTGGTATTCAAAGCACTACAGCTGAATTCCGCTGTGATTTTGCAATAAATGTGTAGTTATATTTGTAAACATAAATTTGCTGGAAATCTTACACTTTATTGGAAATAGTTTAATACAGGTATTCATCCAGATGAATGGTCTTCATATCCAGATGTGCTTCCTGCAGTTTTCTCCATAACTGTGTAGGAGCAGATTATCCATCTTCTTAATCCTTCCTGCCAGTAGGTATTTGGAACACATTAATCACCCTTGTGAAGTAGCAGCCAGTAATAAACTGAACAGAAAGGTTCAGTCTTTGACAGGAGCATTTTGAGCAGACTTAGGGAAATAATCAACTTTCCACAATTAGAAGTTAATTTTGCATTGCCTGTGAAATGTAATTTCTTCTCTTATGCAAACTTTCACCTGCAATAACAGATTTCTCTCCTCCGAGACACAGCCCCTTAGTCATGATGGCAATGTGTGGTGTATTCTTATGTTGAACTTTCTTCAAAGAGTTTGAGTTCATACAATGATTTGATACTTCCATACTGTGTTTTGATTTCCCTTTTTCAGGCACACAAGGAGAATACATTATTGTTAGTTTTATTGTATGTTCTTCAGAAAAATGAAAAGTATGGAGTGGACACACAGAAACTTTAAAATTATGTCAGATTCTGTACTGCAATGATTATATCACAGTAAATGGGTAGATAGTGTAATTATTCCTTATGTGGTTGTCTGTTTTAACCCTCTGTGGTGCAACAGAACCAGACGTTATCCCAGTGCTGTAATATATTGAAATACATTTGTTTCAAACATATCTTTCATATTCCCTTAGTAGTCAGCATTCCCTTAGTAGTCCTTCAAAACTTCGTAGTTACTTCTAGATCCTTTTTGTAGCTAATCCATGTCTTGTGTGTGGTTCTGGCCAGCACCATGTCAGAATAAACGCCAAAATCTTCCGAGGAGGTAGATGGGGGATAATGGCCTCCTTACCCCACAACATGTGATTTTAACTTTTTCTAAGTAGATATTAACTGATAAAAAATGCACAGTCTAATAACCACTTCCAATGGCTTTGTTACCAAATTGTCTTCTAATTCTTGTTATTGTCCAGGTAAATCTCTGTAAATACCAATTATTTTGCTGTTTGCTATATCCTATGACCATAGTGTTATGGTGAACACAAACAGGATGGAGCAGTTCCTTCTTCCAGAACTTAAAATACCAGAATAAAGCGGAACAGCATTTCAGTGCAACTAATCTGAACAAAGTGACAGATGATTTGTTTCATTTCCACAAGTTCTATACAGAGAGAAAGCCCATTTGAAAGTTTAATGGAAGTGTTCGTGCCTAAGCGATAACTTGCAGCAGAAATACATAGAAGGGAAATGTGGAAATCGCTTAGTAAGTGTCACAGCTATAATTTGGTCCTTCCTCTTGATACACTGCACATAGTTTATCTACTCTGCTGCTCTTACGCAGTGTAAGGAACAAAAGTTCAGGGCATATCAGATTAATGAGATGTTTGTAGCATTATAAATGAGGGGGTAAGGAAATTTACATTACTGTAAGCTACAAGATGGATTAATGTAATTTCTGTTTGCAGCCTCAGATTTAATTCATCAGTGTTTCCAGGAGAAAATGCATTATTGGGAACATGCTTTGAGAGAATTTTGGAGTATGGTTATATTAAGAGTGTATAACTGGAGCCATTTTTTATACATAGAGTTTAATGCCATAAAAAGTTGAACAGTTTCCTAATGGGGTATAGCTTTACTTTGATAGAAAGTTCTGTCAGTTCTGTGTCTCGGTCTTCAAATCTGTGTGATACAGCAGTATGAAACTACAGGTGGTAACAAGTGCCAAGTTCTAAAACAACACTTTATTTCCTTCATCATAGCTTTGTCACAACTTTGATTGCTTTTCTGAAACTTTTATTTTAATGGTTTTAGTCTTAATCTTCTCAAATTATCAAATTAAAGTTAATTAAAAACTAAGAAAACTACCTTTTCTTAATTATGTAGTACAATAAAATAATCACAATGCACAGCTGATATTCTGCTGCATGAGAAGCCCCAATTTAGAAGAGGATTTAAAAACACATTTAAAGAATGTGATGAATAGAAATGGGTTTATACATATGCAAAGATGTAATTGTTATTTTTTCTCTTGATCTTGTAGTGTGTTGGGCTGGAATACTATGGTATTTAACATTAATTACAATATTTGACCGTCTTTACAATTATTCTCCTTTGTAACGAGAAACATCTGGAATGGGGCAAAAGGCAGTTCAGTAGTGTAAAAATGAATTTCTTTAATAAATGAATACAGTTCAAATAAAGACATTTTGACCATTTTAGGGAATTCATACTTGTGTAAAACACAGGAAGCAAAATAACCTATCTGTGAGGAAAATAGCTCCTTTATTAGCCATTTTCTTTCAATTTTTCTCTACTTCCTACAACACAGCCCAGGGGCAGCCCTTGCTGTAGCAGCTGCCTTTCTAAACCAACTCTGTCTCTTTAGCCCTTTTATCTATAAATATAAATGTCATCTGCAGGAAGGGAGAGTCCATCATTTCTGTGCTGTAAGCAAATTCAGTGGTTCAGCAAGTTAAACAATATAGTCCAACAGGCAGGGTCAAAAAGCCCAATGATGGTATTTTATGATAAATGAATAAATGAAGTCCTGGAGCCTTTCTTTTTTTCTTCCCAGGCAAAGTTAAGACAACAACAGACACAGAAGCTTGTGATGGGCTTGGGAAAGTCCCTATGTTTGTGCAATATTTAGATTCATTGTGTTGTGTCTCCAGGCAGTGACTGAGGAAAAGGACATGCTAGAGCAATGTGGATTTTTATTCCAATATGTTGAGGTAGTACACCTATGCGCAATTTTTATTTGTGACTACATTAACAGCAACCCTGCAATGGCTTATGCGTGTAGGAAGACTGACTTCTTTTAAGTGATAAATTAGAAAATCAGTTTCCAAAGGAGTAATGCAAAGCAACGCAAGACCTTGTCCCACAAAGTGAATCTTTTTCCAAGTTTACTTCAATTATTGTTAATACATTCTTTTATGTTTGGAAGTTCCAACAACATCAAAACTCTTGGAAGGGAGGAGACTACTGTTGTGATAATTTAATCAAAGTGTGGCTTTTTATCAGTGTAGAAATCATAGCTGACTTTCCCTGCCTGTTTGCTTTCAGAATGAACAGAAAGAGATACAGCCATGCCTTTGGCAGTGTGTCACACTTCTGCAGCACTTGCTCCTCTGAGAGTTACTAGAAGGGAGCATGAGGAAAACAAGTGTAAGGAGAGAAAAACAGTAGACATACAGGGACAGCTGCCCAGCTCTGTAGGGGTGAGGTCAAGAAGGTGAAGGTGTGGCTGGAACTGAACTTGGCAAGGGATGCAAAGGGTAATAAGAAAGGCCTTCTAGAGGTATATCAGCCAGAAAAAGAAAGTTAAAGACTGCGTAACCCCTATGATGAGTGTGACTGGAAAGGTGGTACCAACAAAGGAGGAGAAGGCTGAGGTACTCAACATTTTGCCTAAGTCTTCACTGACGACCTCCCTTCTCACCCTCCCAGTGTGGTGAGGAGTACAGGGGCAAAATTCCTCCCACTGTAAGGGAAGTTCAGGTTCATGGCCACCTAAGGATCTTGAATATAAACCAGTAAGAGAGTTCATGAGATGGGGATGGCTGACGTGGCCGCTAAGATACTCTTCATGATGTTTGAGAAGTCCTGGCAGTCCTGGTGCCTGGAAAAAGGGAAACACTGCACCCATTTCTACAAATAGCAGAAAGTAGGACTCTGGGAACTACTAACCTGTCAGCTCCACCTCTGTGCCTGAGAAGGTCATGTATGGACAGAGAGTTCTAGAAGCTCTGCTAAGGCCATGGAGATACTAGACTTCACTGATACAGAAACACTTACTGCACCCCTTTGTAAATAGGGGTGTCCTCTGGATGGATAGCCATGCTGCTTATCTATGTGTGTGTGATCTCTCCAAAGAATGTTGTTCGATAGACCAGGCAAGCCTCACCTTTATAAAAGCTCCTTCCTCATATTCCCATTATCCTTCACCTTTTTACAACATGTGAGAAAGGCAAGTTGTACTGCAGAGAAACTCGATTCTCTTTTTCATTTGTTAACTATTTGTATAACTGAATCAACTTATTTTTCTTCTTAGATAGCTAATGTTACAGGCTTGTCTGCATTAGGAAAATAGGTCATGGTTTCAAAAGTTACATTAGTAATGGTTCAAATAGCATGAAAAGCATTAGGAAAAACCCTAATAAAATCTTGATATGTTTCAATACCAGGAGAAACTAAAACAAACTCAGCTTAAAGGCATAATAGTTAGAATCACTACAAAAACTGGAGTAGCATTGAAAAAATTAGTTTGCAAAGAGAGAAGATAAAGAAAAAATATTTAAATTGAAAGAAAATCCTGTAAAATCCTAGTGTAGAAAAAGTGCTAGTAATTTGAGCATTTGTGTTTGTGTGACTTGTGCTTATTTCTCGCTCTTTAAGTGCAGAGCAGAGCAGCAAAAATCCCCACATTTGTGGTTGGAGAAGATACTGTGAAAAGGTATCAAGCAATAGCAGGTAAACCACACCAGAAGCAGTGAAACCATTATGAGTTCATCAGTTTTGCGAAAGCACCAAAACCCAACAAAAAACCCCCAAACCAACAGAAAAACACAAAACTGAAAAAAAGCTCCATTACTCATACTTGGAAAAGGGAAAAACTGTTACAAGAATTAACCTTGACCCTTAACCAAGGTTAATTTCAAGGTTAGTTTATTTAATTAACTAACCATACAAAGCATTCTCACCTGGAGCCTCCAAGCATGCCACCTCAGCCCATTAGCCTAGCCCATTTAAGCTCAGGTCTGGCCTCAAGCCCTCAGCTGAACTATGCTGTGGTAGCTCTGAAGGGGCATTGCACTACCCCTGTAGTATTTCTTTCTTCCAGTTTTTTCTCTAGCTGTTTCTTCTACAGTTATAGTTGAATTCCCATGGATTCTGGACCTGTTTAATGATCTTAACTGAGGCCATCAATAGAGCCTGCAGACACCTTGAGTACTATGGGACTATCATAGAATCATAGAATCATTAGGGATTTGAAGGGACCTCAAAAGATCATCTAGTCCAATCTCCCTGCCACAGCAGGACCACTTAGACCGTGTCACACAGGAACACATCCAGGCGGGTCTTGAATGTCTCCAGAGAAGGAGACTCCACAACCCCCCTGGGCAGCCTGTTCCAATGCTCTGTTGCCCTCACTGTGAAGAAGTTTCTTCTTATATTGATATGGAACCTCCTCTGTTCCAGCTTGCACCTATTGCCCCTTGTCCTATACCCTAGTCAGTAAGAGTACTGTCCTGTCTCTTTGCTGGGGTCAACCTTGTTTCCTGCTCATCTTCCCTCTGGCAGCCCTGCTCTCACAGTAATCTGACATTAGGTGAGTTAAATAGAATTGTTAATTAACTTGTATTTTGAGATCCTGCCAGGAGCCTGATCCACCACAGGCTTCCTATGGGGTCACAGCTTCTCTGACATCCATCTTCATGGCATCTCTGGCATGTAGTCTTCCAGGGCCTACACTGCAGCAATACTGAAACCTGCTGTACAGGAGCTTTCTAGTCTTGTTGAGAACTAAAAATACTTGGAGAGTTCCAAGAATGCCATGTACAGAGAATAGTAAATACTCTTGGAACAGCTTATTGGTAAGAGTATCAATACCTGTGTGATGCTGTATGCAAGGTGAGCTGCTTTATTCCATGTAGATGTCATAGAGTATTTGATACTACTTCCATCTGTAGGTGTAGGTGTACCTCCACCTTAATGCATCACAGGACCAAAGGTGCATTAAAAAACTTTGACCAAAGTAATAAAGTTTAAAAATCTGGAACAAAATGTTTGAGCTCCTGTCTATGATACATAAAATTTCCCTTGAAACTAACTTGTTTCCAGAAGACTGAATGATAGAACGAGTGATGCTGACTTTCACAGAGGAATCCAGGGGAGATGAGTCAAGCAGATAAATGTACTGAGGAAATTAAAAGGAAAAAGTACCGAGCTAAACTCAAAGATATTAAACAGCCATGGCACATCTGTGAGTTTCAGGTGCTGGTATGTAATTTCACTGAAAATGGTGGATTGACAGCTTTATAACGGTCTTATGCAAATAACAGATTAGGGTTTTTTCCATACTTTGTTTTTGTCTCAATTCTAGTGCTTGTTACCTTCTTAATCTCTATTCTACAGTGTGTGTGTGTGCGCAGGGGAAGAAACCTTTAGATCTTTCATTCTGTACTGTGTCTAAAATTGACAGTCCTGTGTAATCAGATCTTAGTAACTTGAGGTATTTTAGCAAGTTAAGTCTATTCAAATCACATTCCTTGACCTTAAATGTGTCAGTGCAGCAGCACAAATGACATCTGAAGTTAAGAACACAAATGAAGGAAGACCTAATGAACATTGTATTTGGGGTCTTTACTTGGACTCACTCTTGGGCAGTCTTCAAAAGCTGCTGCTTGTGCACCACTGACAACATAAAGGGACCTTGATAGGTTTCAGGCCATCATCATAGAGCATCCTTATCAGAACACTACCTCTCATCTGAGGAATGTACGGTGACATACCTCTCACAGTATTTATTCCCCCAGCTCTGCTCTTTAGGAATAGTTGCACTAGCATTTTTGAATGTAGGAGTGTGTATGGTTCCCTTTTTCTGACAAGGACAATGAATCAGAAAGAATTATCTTGCATTTGCAACAACAGCCCTGTAGATCTTTGTCAGTGGCAGGAGGAGTTTCATAGGTTTGGATTCCAGCTGTTTCCAGGTGGGTTGTTTATATGCAGTGCAGCCATGGAGCCCCTTCCAGCCTAGGAATTATGTTGTTGCCATTACTTGTGAGAGAGTGGGTAACTGCTAACTGTTTGGTTTTAGTTTTTGTTCAGCTTTGTAGCGTTGTGTGTAATACTAGTAATTGCTGTTACGTGTTTGCAACTAACAGACAGTAATAAGCTGTTATCCTGTGTAAAATGAGCCTCAGAATAAAATGCAGAACAGAAGGATGGAGCTATGTGATGACAACAGAAGCATAAAATGTACAGGTAAGAGTGATAGCCCCGGGGCTTGTCAATGCCCAGCTATCATTTAGGGCAGAATATTGCCTTGGAAGCTGAGCAAACCAGTTTTAGGGATAAAAAAGAGAATGAAGAGAAAGTACTCAACCTAAACAGCAAACACCTTAGTACATTGGGGTGCAGTGTTTAGCTAGAGACCAGTGGGAGGAAAACATTTGCAAGGTGGAGCATATTAGCAAACATTTAAAATTTAACAAAACATGCTAAAGTGACAAAGAAGCAATCAACATCAGATCCTCCAGCACAAAGAATTACCCTTGAAAACATTTGGCATCTAACAAATTTATGGGACTTCAAGCAAACCAGTCAGTAATTTGGATGAAACAAATTAATAACAACAGGTGAGCTGTGCACATGAAGCAAGATGCTGAAGTAGGATGTGCAGGAGATGAATTTGAAAACCTCAGCTNTTCTTAGATGTCCTAACAGGACAGAGTGTTCATGGAAATACAATACTGGGTATGAAGTAATGGAAAATTTCTTTTTTCACCTTTCATTGCACACTAACTTTTCTCATAGCCCTTGACACCTTTAATAATTAAGCTGGTAAATGCTTAGACTGCTGATTATGGAAAGCTTTGATTTTAAAAGACTATTAGCTAGAGCTAGATGAATGCTTTCTAAATTAAATATTCACTGACTCAGTGTCTGGGGAACATTCTCAGATACAGGGTGGTGTCTGAGAGAGTGAAGTACTTGCAATTTAGGAGAATGCCAAAAGGCCTGCAGACTGGTGAGAAACTAATTCCACAGGAAATATTTAAAAGAAAGCTGGATCCAGATTATATAGTTAATAGAGGCTTCATATGGTTGGGACTTTTTGTTTTGATCTGAGTCTTGGGTAAGAAATGATTGGCCAGTTGGCACCAGCAGAATTGTGAAATTATGTTGAATTCATCTCCTTTCGCAGTCTAACAGGCTATTCTGCCTGGGATTCAGCAACCAGTCTCTGCCATTACTAGAAGTGAATGACTACTAAACAAGTTTGATTTCAGTCTATTCCTGTTATTCACAAGGGTTTGGATGTTTGGCTGCTAGTCTGTAAACATAAATCCTGGTGTCAGTGTCCAGATGCAGGTCAGCTGTCCTGGCCATGCTCCCTCCCAGCTTCTTGTGCAGCTGCTCACTGCAGAGCATGAGAAAATGAAAATATCCTTAATTTAAGATAAGCACTGCTTAGCAGCAACTGACACATCTATGTTATGTGTTATCAACATTATCCTCGCACTAAATCCTAAACACAGCACTGTACCAGCTCCTAGGAAGAGAATTAACTATATCTCAGTCAAAATCAGGATAATATAAGGTGCTTAAAAGAAAAATCAGATGATAGCTGTTGTACCTACTCAAGGAAAGTCAATCTTTTTTTAAAGCAAGAGAGACACTAATGACTTGCTATCCAGGCTGATATCCAGATTTTTATCATTCACATTAAA
>VZRI01004687.1:31971-71180 GCA_013397515.1 Upupa epops
GATACCATTCCTTGTACAGTAGGAGATGTTTGCATTTCCTGTTTTCCAGCTCACTGTGCCATGACCTGCAACCTGCAGACTTACTCCTTAAGTGGAATGTTGCTCTAAATTTCATTCAGTACATTTCTGAGAAAAATTATAAGATTAGCACTTATAAGTGGCACCTATGATGTAAAAAATTAAAAAAATATTTACCAAAATCAAGCAAGTGCAGTTATAGTTACCACAAGGGCTCTTCATGGTTGCCTGATAACTAGGTAGAAAGGTCTCCAAGACCAGAACATGACAACTAGTTTCTAATCAACCACTGTTAGCATCAGGCACAAAGACTGTTTAATGAGGCCATAAGCTGTAACAGAATGGAAGACTGATCAAAGACTTGATTATAGTGCTTCCTAATACTGAACAACACACCTTGAGGAGGAGACTATAGCTAAAGACAGGACTGTCTTAGTCAGGTCAGGCATAAATTGATTTTTATTATCCAATCATAGATAACCTATCAGGTATTGTAGTGTGATTTTTCCTTAATCATCTTTTATATGTAAGAGCCTCTGATCCTTGGTAGGGACAACACCTACCAGAGTCAAAATCAAGACATTTAAAAGTTTTGTGATTATATGTTAAAATACCATTTCTTTTAAAGAGCTGAAGGAAGTTTTATGAGGTTTTTATGAGGTTTTTGTGTAAGAGTATAAATGTGGATTATACAGAGAAAAGGAATAGAATGCGCCTACAGAAAAAAGGTGACATAGGATATGCAATATTAATAGTTATTCAAGAGCACTTTGCAATGACTGGATTATTCATTGCATAGTGCTGAGAGCTCATGCTCATGAAGGACTAGAACTGTGGTTATAGCAAGGATAAATTCCAGTATGTAAGAATGATCAGTGAAGGAAGAATTATCTTGTGTTTCTGAAAGTAAGCTAAAGTACTGATCATAACATTTCAAAAGTATCTGTCTCAGGTTCGGTTTACAAATTCTAGCTCTGCTCGTCAAGGGTATGGCAAGTCTCAATTTGCTTTATAAATTCTCTGTTGGGTATCTAACCTGCACTTCTCTCTGCAGGACCTGATTAAAACAAGTGTTGCTTTTGTCCTAGGGCAGAACCCAGTACTCCAGGCTGCTTTCTTTCAGCTACAGTCTTAATTACTGTAACTTGCCACTCTAGTCAGGAATACTATAGGTCTCATCGTTACTAGCCTTCTGCTTCTGCTCCCTATGATGTTTGCCAGGGTAAAAAACCTGCAGTAGTCTTGTCCTTACTTTGTGCTTTGATACTATATAAACAGCTGCTGACATCTTTCTGTTGTTGTTATATAGCAGTTACAAGTGTCTGACAAGGAGCCACATCTACATTTCCTAGCAAACAGGGGATTTTTGTTTCTGAACCAAAGAGGGAGAGGGACAGAACAGGAAACAAGCACGGGGTGTAACAGAGCCTTGTGAAGAATAGATTTTCTGCTGGAGCATCTCAAAATATTCTAGTGTTACTGTGGCAATTGTGGTATTTGTGAAATGCCTGTAGTCAGGGAATGACATCCTCAGAATTGTCTGCAGGCAGAAAACTTCCTCCACTTTGAAAACATTTCAGGTCAACAAAAAGCCTGGATTCCACAAAATAAAGCAGAAGGTAATGGTGGCAAAGTACATTAGTGAACACTCCCCCGAAATTCCTTGCAGTGTTTCAGCTACAGTAAACCCATAATGCAATGCAATAGGAAATACAATCATATCCATCACAGTGAATACATGTTTTATTTTTCCCCTTGTATTATACCCTTGGGCTCATTTTATGTTCAGAAGTTTCCTATAAAGACATTATTACATTTCAGCTCTTCAGCTATAATGTCACTTACCTTCTGTCCAATAAATCTGAGTTAATCATGGGATAAACCCTGCATCTCTTGCCTGGCATTACTAATAATAGTTCTTCCTTAAAATGTTAAGGAACAGTGGTTAAAAAATCTAAGATGATTGCTTGAATTATTCTGCACATTATGTGCTGCAGGAATGAAAGTTCCTAGTTTTTAAGCATTTATTTCTCAGATAATGGGATGGCTTCTTGAAGCTAGGGATTACAAGGCACAGAAGTGCCAGCAATCATTAAGTGAATGTAAGTTTATTTTCCCCAGCTGCGGAAAATCAAAACAGGTAATATATCTCTTATGCATCATTAAATTGACCTCTGGGGGGTGGTGGGGGGTGGTGGTGGCAGTGGTGGATATTTATCTTCAAATATTCTTATAATAAGAGAAACTTATTCCAGCATATCTTTCTTTTTGCTTGTTAAGATTATTCCTATTTTCATACAAGAGTATTTTGCTGCAATGTAAACTGCAATAGAGAGGAGACACAGAAAAGAGTTTTGGTGAAGAGCCTCTAACACGTCAGTAGTTGACTTTATAAGTAACCTGTGTTCAAGAGCAAGACTCATCATACAAGTGTTTTAAATAACCACTTTTTTTTTTTTTTTTAATGGGGAGCCTTTTTAAGATTCCTTTTTGGATTGGTATTTATGGCACAAGGAGAGCAACAAGGAATACATCAATTCTGGACAGAAAGTGAAGCAAAGGGAATGAAAGAAGTGTATTTGAATGCCACAGGTGGGAACTCAATCATTTTAAGTTTTTCACTGATTTTAGGTATTTTTTTGGGATTTCTTGTCAGACACCTTAGTGTTATCAATATTTCCTTGCTAAATCTAGCACATTCATCCTGTATTCTGTATTCTGAATACGAGGATGGTTGATCACTGGCATAGGATGACCAGATGTCTGTATAGACTTCCTCATCGGAGGTGCTTAAAACCTGGCTGGATATGATCCCTTCCATACTCCTCTAGCTGACCATGCTCGAGCCCAAATTTTCTGTAAATGTGCACCCTCGAAGCAGACTAGTGTTGCCACTGTCAAAGTGTGTAGGGGCTGCTGGTGAGTGTGCAGTGCCCACAGACCCAACTGAGTGCTCGTGGATGGGCTGTATGAAGTGAAATAAATGCAGCCACCCTGGGAAGAACATTCAGTCCAAGTAGGCTTCTGTTAACTTTTCACTCTGCCTTGGAAGAAAACAATAACCCAGGGAAAGTGTTGTTTTCTTGATCCTCTGGGTTTTATCTGTCCCAATAGATTAAAGTTTTCCCCTCAAGGAAGCTAATCTTGTTGCAATAGCATTTGATTGCTGTGTTGCTTTAGTATCTGGAAATCATCCTAGTTTGCCTACTTTTTCTTAAAGTTGGAGACAATTTCACCTTCACAGTCTCTCTGACCAAAGGTTCCTCCACAAACATGGTCAGTAAGGATGCAAAGGAGGGCCCAGATCCTAAAATTCATTTCATATTACTCTTATATCTTATCTTTGTAAAACATACATCCCTAACACTATCTGTATGAACTTTGACTGAAGCAAATTTTCATACAAACTGATGTCAAATGTTCTCTGTTACTGATGGAACTTTAGCACAGATAGAATCAAAGACTATTTTGATCTTGAAAGTCTATTCCGATCTAAAGTCCAACCATTAACATAATACCATGAAGAACACCACTAAAACCTGTCACTAAGTCCCAAATCTACACACCTTTTAAATACCATCAGGGATGGTGACTACAGCACTTCCCTCAGCAACATGTCAGTGCTTTACAACTGTTTCTGTGAAGAAATATAAAGTATTCCATCACCAGACTGAGACACATAAAACTGATTATATTTATGCACATATCAGCCTGACATAGAAAAGGTCATGACTTCACTAGTGAGTGAAATATTGGTACAGACTTCTTTTTTTTTAGTAAAGCCGTTTCTAATTTGGAACATAATGATTTTCAGCCTCATGTCAGCATGCTTTATATCATTAGAATCATTAGGGATCTGAAGGGTCCTTGAAAGATCATCTAGTCCAATCCCCCTGCCACAATAGGATCACCTAGACCAAGTTGCAGAGGTAGGTCTTGAACATCTCCAGAGAAGGAGACTCCACAATCCCCTTGGGCAGCCTGTTCTGATGCTCCATTACTCTCGCTGTCAAGAAGTTTCTCCTGATATGTATATGGAACCTGTGTTCCAGCATGCAGCCACAGCCCCTTGCCCTATCACTAGATGACCTTGAGAAGAGCCTGGCTCCATCCTCCTGACACCCACCCCTCACATATTTAGAGACATTAATGAGGTCACCGCTCAGCCTCCTCTCTTCCGAGTTCAAGAGACCCAGCTCCCTCAGCCTTTCCTCATAAGGGAAGTGCCCTACTTCCTCTATCACCTTTGTTGCTCTATGCTAGACACCCTTCAGCAGCTCTGTGTCCTTCTTGAACTGAGGGGCCCATAACTGGACACAATACTCCGGATTCGGTCTCACCAGTGCAGAGTAGAGGGGGAGAAGAACCTCTCTCACCAACCCCCTTCTAATGTCCCCCAGGATGTTGTTGCCCTTTGAAATGTTTATGTGACATGCATAATGCATCCAACTGCAAAACAAGTGTCAGGATTACATGCTGATCAGGGGACACAAACTCTTGCCACCTTCCTAGAAGGCCAAATTGCTATGATTTTAAAAGATGTTAGTGAGCACGGCTGGCTGATCCTTTTTGTGTTATTGTGTATTTTTCTAATTTGCTTGTTTAGTTACTGCTCAAGTATATGTTAGCCCTGGGAATACAATAAGATATCTTTTAATCTTTCTAAAATCTATTCTGTAACGGAATACAGCTCAGTTACTCTTCCCTGAACGTGAAATTAAAACCACTGTAGAGTTCAAAACGTGCTGAAAGCTCCCCCTGCTGTTGCAAAGCCTTTAGGACTCGAGTCACCCCTTAGGATTTCGTGTTTAAAAAAAGCCGAGATCAAAAATGGGCAAAACCTCTTGGTTTTGGTGATGACATTTTCAGCTGATGAAAGAAAGCAGTTAATATGTTTGTACCTGGGTTAAATGGTGACACAAGAAAATCCATGGTAAGAAAGAAGATACTCCAGTTAAAACAAAGGAGGCCATACTTTTCTTTCTTTAAACTGCACAACTATTTTACATGGGGAGGAATATTTGTTGTGTTTATTTAAATCATATACGGATAAGGTTAAGCATTTGGCTAAGATCAATTAGCAGCCTCTGAAGATTACACTTCTAAGAATTTTGAGTAGCTTATTGTAGCAGTGTGGTACTCTGTAAGGTGCAGTGAGATGGCTTAAAGGGATGTGATGATGGACATAGTCTGAGTCAATGTAACTGTCTTCCTACTTTCACTATTGTACTGAAGGAAAACTTATCTACAGGCTGGATGCAGGATGTTATACTCCTGTTACCCATAAAAAGCAAAAAGCTGTTGATCAAAGGAATATGTGCAACTAAATAACACATATTCTCAAAACTGATTGAAGAAGCATATCAACACATGTATCACACGGAGCAAACTGTGCTCAGGTTTTGTGTGTGTGTGTGTTTTCTGCATAAAATTTCTGCTATCTTTGGTAGGAGGTGCAGCAAAATAATTCTCGCTCTTCCTGTGTTTTATTCTTCTGCAAGCACAGACCAACAACGGCCAAAACACTGAGTTGCCAGCACGTTTACCCTGAAATGCAGAGCAGAGCTACAGGGGCTGCTCTGAGGAAGGTTAATTCTGACACTATCAGTGCCAGGCTCAGTCTTATTTTTTGTTGAGACAGTTCAAGCTCTAATGGGTTGGTTTCTTATCTTTCCCTCTTGATTCTGGATTATGGAACCTTATCTACTGTGACAGTTCATCAGATTTCACTGACAAAGCGGAAAAGGTTTAAAGCTCCTAATATCAGTCTCTATAACTAGAGACTTCCTTGTAGTTGGAAATGCAGGGTTTTTAAAGTCCTGATCTGACAATCCATTCCCAGTCTTGATCTACCTTGTGACAAGATCTTGTTTCGTTCCATCAGGATTGTTTTAAATAGCAACTTGGCTTTCAATGCCCTCTTCTTAAAAACAGATTGTCACGTGCTTACCTCCTCTTGTTTGGAGTCAGGGTCAATGTCAGAGGTGCTGCCCTCCACAGTAATAAATTGATAACACCTTACATGGGGGGAGGGGGAAGTGCTTGTGCATCTCTGTTCAGTACATTGCATTTTATTTCAACATCTTATTTGCTGACAGCTGGCACATTCATATTTCATTTTAAAGTGTGTATTTTAAAATGTTGCTGATTATACTAAAAAGATTCTCTTTAGTTTTGAGGAGGTAAAACTTTTCTAATTGAGTCATCTTAGGAATCAGCACTTGGGAATCTTGCATGCAACAAAATTTAACTGAGCTCAAATGACTTGGTTAATAAACTGTTTCATTTTAATATCTGCCTAATATTCAAAGAGGGAGTCAGTTATGATTATAGCCCAAGCCTTTGTCTGTCTGAGACACAGTCCTTTCTGGGGAATCTTGTTACAAGCTTTTTGGATATTTCCCTAGTCCAAAGGGCTCATCGGAAGTAAGAATCGGTACAGAAACCCTCATTCCTGATGTACAAGGAGTAGAAGGGAAGAGCATGACCACACATTTCATGGGAGGAGGTGTATTCTTTAACCTTTTCTCTTGCATGGTAATCATTCACATCTGAGTGGTGTAGAGTAGAAAAACCCACATTATGTGACCTTCTAGGTTTGGTAGAATGCAAATCAGTGGTTTTTACTCAGTGGAAATTCAATATATGTCATGTAATAAATAACTTTTCATTATCAAAGGCTAAGTAAGCTAATTAAAAATACTTAGTCTAGAGATCAAAAAGTTATGCTAAATGGCCACAAAGCAACAAGGCAAATACTTCACTAAAAGTGGTTTAAATTTACCATTTGAAGCTGCTTACACAGGGCTCCTGTATTTGACTTGTTGATCAAAAAGGTGAGATAAATAAAATCAATCATTTTACCATTGTTCAGGACTAATCAGAGCTTTCTTTATCATCCTAAAGGTATGTGAGACCATATTCATTGTTCAAAAAGTGTTGTGTGGTGTCATTTCAGACATAGCAGGTCAAATCCTTGTTGAGTTTGGCAATGGCTTGTGGGGAAGGGTAGAATTTCTTTGTATTTGTGAAACTCATTGCAAGTACATTGTTAGAGATTGAGCTTGGCCTGAAGTGTGATAACAGTGTTTGGGAATCTGTCTGCCACTGAATGACACTGGGTGATATTTTTGCTAAGAGTGTGGCCGATGTCACCGTGTCACTGTCATAACTGACATTACATTGCAGAAGAACTTGTTTCCATTTTCAGGACATCACACTGCAATGTACCACTTCAACATGTAATGACAATCAGTATGTTCCTATTGAGAACATATTATGTTAAAATTCAGGAGGACTATATTTACTGCTGACTGCTGGTGCTTTTACAGATTATAATTCAAGGTTCTGTTTTCTGGGGTGATAGTAAACATCATAAATAATGAAGTATTACTATAATTTCATTTCCATTGATTAAAAATGAGTTGCTTGCTCAGTCATCACTTTTCTTGTTCCACTTCTGCGTGCTTAAAGTGTGCTTGTACAAGTCTTTTTGCCAGTTCCCAGAAGTACCCTGAAGTGATTCTGAAACCCCACATACTGCGGAAATAGATGGTGTTACTTTTCTTAGGGATATTGAACTCATACCAATAGCAAGCTATTGAATAACTCCAGTGACACTCATATTCAGAATGTTTTCACTTAGCTCTTTTGGATATATCAGAGGTTGGAGCAAACCAAGGTGAGCACCCTTAACTAGCAGGTGTAATGGCAATGCCTGAATATGCACTGAAGGGCTGTGAAAGAAGCGATTACTAGACCAGTGTCTGTGCTAAAAAAACCAATACTTTCTCAGAGGGGAAATACAATTAATGACTGTGTTTTCTAAATTGCTGTTTATTACCAGAGTGATGGTTGTTGATGAAGTACTGCTAGAGGAACTCTCATTCACTGAAAGGGAACTGAAGTACTTCCCAAGGTACTGGGTGAGCTCCCAACCAACTCAGGACATGCAAAATTGTTTTATTCAATGATCAGTGACAATCAGAAGGTACCTTTCTCCTTGTCTGACTCCTGTGATATGAACTCTTAATTCAGCTCACATATTTCATATAGAGCTGCATACCCTGTCAATTACCATTTGGATATGAGGAATATGTCTGCTTATTGAAGCTTCTCAATGTTTGGTGTTTAGATGTGCTAGGCTGATGATGGTTGATATGCCCACTAGGCTGTTCTATCTCTGTCATCAGCTGGCCAGGGGGAGAAAAATACAATGAAAAGCTCATGGGTTGAGGTAAGGACAGGGAAATCACTTGGCAATTACTCTGTGACCTAACTCAGGGAAAAGGAATTTAATTTGTTTAAATTTATTTGTTTAGAATTTGCCCACAGTCTAAGTGAGGTAGTATCCAGTAGCAGGAATCAGCTGTATCACTAATGGTGATTTAAAGAGAAAGATTTGTTTTAATCTTTCTTTGTAGTAGCAAATGCACTCCCTAATCAGCTTTATTTAGGCATTGGAAGGATGAGGTTTTTTTAGCTGTGATTGAGTGTTTCACATTACCTCTCCTCCCCAAGGTCCCTTCATTACCACTCTTACAGTTTTTATTATTTAACACATTCCTGTCTTCAAGATTCTCATAACACTTAGAACAATCTGAATATAAACTTGGAGATTAATATAGAGTGTCATCTCTCTGTCTTGTCTTAATAAATCATCATTTGTTATGTAAAAACTGAACATAATAGCATGGATGGTGAACCTGGGAATAGGCACTTGATTTGAGAAATGGTATTAGCATTTCTCCCCTGCATTCTTGGGTTTATTAGGTCTCTTCAGGGATTACCCATCACAGCATTCTTGAAAGCTGCAGCAGGGGAAGCTGTCTAAATCTTTCATTATATTGTCATTGGTAACTGTGATGCTGAATAACTGAATTCTACAACATTCCAGGCTCTGATTTAATGATAAATTTAGTTTAAACAATAGAATTAATAGTTAATATTCAGTAAATTCATAAACTCATATGGGTCCACATTTTTTGTTCTGATGCATCTTGATGCATGAGCCTGTAGGGACAATCACTGTCTGCATGTGAGTACAGACACACAGTTCCTTTAGATCTGTCTGTATCCACGCCACCCTTTTTGTAAGCTGAAATTTTAGCCATAAATAGGAAGCCTATTAGTAGGCTTCCTATAGCAAACAATAGTAAACAGCTGCAATTATCCACCATGAAGGACTAAACACTCAAATGAAGATGTGGCATCTTTTTCAGGGTGCTGCCTAATACAAACTCTTAATATTTTAAGTGGAATGAAATCTTCATTTCTGCTTGCTCTGGTTTCTTGGGGCTACAAAAAGCTGCATTTTCAATGCAGCAAAGTTTACTAGCTTTATAAACCAAGGGGAAGAGAACTGCAATATTGCAGCAGGGAGACTCTGAATCTTTAGATACATCTGGATGTTCTGGCTGCTCCATCCCTGGAAGTGTACAAGACCAGGATAGATGGACTGTGGGCAACCTGGTCTAGTGAGACGTGTCCCTGCCCATGGCATGTGGTTGGAATGACCATGATCTCTGAGGTCCCTTCCAACCTAAGCCATCCTGTGAATTAACATGAAAATCTGCTGTGGGTATTTTGTTTTTCATCATCTTGCCACTGCAATCCTAGGGCAAAAAAAAGAGATGGATAATTTGCTGAAAGACCAATCTGATTAGATGAGAATCTATTCGATGCAGGTACTACATGGAAGTACAGTCCATCAATATTCTTTGCCAGCATTTGAACCAAAATATTGCTTGACTAAAATAAACCTTTCTGTACATTTTAATCTGTGCTACAAACCTATTCTTTCCTTCTTTCTACTTTTATTTTCCTGCACTTGCAAACTTTTTTTCTTCCTTGCAAAGTTCTGGCAGTGATCAGGTTGTTGCTTGCATGGTCAGCACTCGGGAAACTTTCTCTTAAAACTGAGGCATTCTCCACTGAGATTCCCATCTGTTAAAATTCTGTGAAGAAACACGTAACTGAGCAGCTCTAGAATTCTATGTGCATGTTGTGAACTTGAGCTCTTCCAGAGTAATTCTGAATCTGTGCCATATGCTGGCAATGGCAATAGAGTGTGAAGGCTATTTAGCTGAACGTTTTCATTAGATCTGCTAATACCTTCAGATAACTGTGTTCAGTTAACTCCACTTGTGCTGTGCATGAGTGAGACTGTATGTGTCTCCCAGTTTTTCATAGTTGTGTTTTAGGGTGTGGGTGTGGTAGTGAATAAAACTGCTAATACACCAGGTAACTTTAGTAATCATTGCTTGTGGATAATATATGAAATCACTTGGAGAACTGGCAGTGAGGCTTATAGATGAGAATAACTAAACCTAGTTCAACTACAGCTTATCTGTGTTTCACTATTGATGAGCTCCTTTTTTTTTATTAAAAGCACCAAAACAGTGGAATAGTCATTCAGAACTCTATATGTTAACTTACATATTTTTGTGAGTGGAAAACTGCTTTAAGCATATGTACATGCCTTGGAGGACTCACAGTTTCTCAGATGGATTCGGGAATGTTTAATTATTTGGTGGGATGTGAGCAGACATCATTACAGCTCTGGAATTAAATGCAGAATTCTGGTTTTAATCACTGGTCAAGGACAGCTGTATTAATCACTGAAATATTTAGAACACAGAAACCTCTTACACCACTTCTTATTCACCTTCCTAATAAGTGATCCTTGTTCTTGATCTTCATGCACTTTTATTGCAGCCACATTCCACAGGCTTTCTTGGCTCTTAGCAAGGGCTCATGGGAAGTTACTTTATTTGATAAAATACCTGTGGTATCTGTGCAAAAACTCTTAGTGCAGTTGCAGCTCTGGAACTGATAATGCACTTCTTTAATACAGTACCCTATCTATTTTCTATATGGAGCATTCAGGAGTAGTGTTTGAGTCCTCGCATTAATCACAAAGACTCCATCAACTGTTTGTGTCTCAAAGAAGAAAAACTATGCAGGAGTTTTTCTCTAAATATTCTGTCCTTGCACCACTCAGTTGCAAAGATGAACCTTCTTTTCTACTTAATTAATATATTATTGATCTCTTGTTCTTGCCTTCCTTCTGGCTTCACAGGACGTGTAAAACTCACATGATTTTTCTCTTTCCATGATCACATCACTTGCTCCTCACATGCAGCACTTCCGTGATGCTGACTTGCTGTTTCTAATAACATACCCTCATTTCTTTTATGCTAGCAAGGACATTGTGTTTTGCAGTACAATGACAACAGCTCTTACAGATTTTTGCTTTGTGTGTTTAGGATTCCTTTAAAAGTGACAAAGGGATTATTTATGAGGCTAAACTAGGGATTTGTGTATTTATTCTAGCAGGAATTAAATATTGGTTCATGAAGTCGAGATATTGCTGTTGCTCACATGATCTGAATGGGATTCTGCATGATAGAAACAAGCTCATTTCTGCAGCAGCATCTGTTTGATGGAAACGTGTGGCTAGGAATTCTGTAAGTTAGGGCACCGTAATGAAAAGTCTTTGCAGTTCCAAAATACTGGGTTTTAATTTTACAAATGTGTCAGCATTTCTGAATAAGCAGAAACACATAAAAATAAGCACAGCTTAGCTCATTGCTGTGTTGTTTACAAATCTAGTTCTTTGCCTGTAGTTTCCATCTGCTGTAATTTCTACACATGTTGTAGTTTTTTTGCCAATTTCATATCACATTGCTCAGTGCCCCAAAGCTAACCTGCACATTCAGTGTTGAATTAGAAGACTTGGGTGTTGATAGCATTAGCATAGCTTAGGAATTAGGCAACAGAAAGAGATTGATACTCTCTAAGATATAGAGGAAACAATTTGCTTGTTTTTTTGCCTTGATGTCTATTTCCAAAGCATATGTTTGTCTTAAGTAAGGTGTAAGTAGAAATAATGAGTTGAAAACTTCTCTGATACCATAAAAAAGCTCTGAAAACCATTCACTTTTACATGAAACTATACATAGATTTTATATTTTTATACTATGAAAATACTAGTAACTTCATTCTATGAATCTTTCCTTGATCTTTTGTCTTCTCTATGTCCTTGGGCAATTTGTTAACTTACATATTCTGAGAAAAACTTTGTTTTCCCAAGAACTCCTGTGTCACATGTACAGCATTGCACTAAGCTGCCACTTCACATCATGAAGTGTGAACATTGAAAGCGTGTGATTTAACTGCTTTGATTTTGATCAAAACAACATATTCTTAATTTGAAGTATGTAGTAATGTCATAACTTAAACCTGAAGTGAAGTCACTGTTTTAAATACTATTTTAGGTCAAGATTAGAGAGATCACCTTGTAGGATTAACATGGTGCTCTTTCAATATTATAATTACAAAGAAAGAGAACAAAAAACCCCATCTAACATCCTAGAATCTTCTTTTCAATTATACTGTGAACTCAGTCTCAAGTATGGTTAGATACCAAATTCAGTTAATTGGGCTATGGAGACTTTTCACATGGTTGTACTGCTTTGAGCAAAATTTAACCTGAGAGAACATGGGATTCAATGGAGAATTTTTAAGCAGAACTTCTGTAGAATAGTCAAGGGAGGAAAAAAAATATTAGTATTTAAGTCCTTCTACTGGTATGTTATCGTTATCTCACCTTTAGATTCTTCAGCCATCTCTATTATCTCTGTTGGATTCCGGAAATATTTTTAATACAAATGCATATAAAAGGTTATATAAAGATAAACATGTCAGGTGGATGCTAAGCTAGTTATCTGGACATTCCAGTTAGACACTCAAGCATGAGAGACTGCATTTCAAAGCTGGTCTTCCTGAGCAACAGAGCAGTTATAGTTAACAAGTCTTTTATACCTTAGATGACCATTCTCACTGCAGGAACACAAGACCCTAAGGTTTTGGAGCATAGGGAAATGTATAACTGCTTGCTTCAATTTTTTTTTTTCTCCACAAAGTTGAAAAATCTTTGTCCAGCTGTATGCAGATATGACAGCTCTTTACAAAAAGAGCAAGATACTTCTTATCTAGTCTTAAAACATAAGTAAGATGATGTCAGAGTAGGGGGAGAGACTCTGAAATGCCCAAATGCCCAAACCTCTGTGAGAGCATTGTTTTCTGTGAGAACTTCAGACCTGCAGCTGGGTCATTCTGAGGCATTCTATTCTATTCTATGTTTTGTTCCCTTCTTTCAAGGCTTTAAGTTTTTCACTGCCATTACTATTTGCTACTGCCTTTCACATCATTGACCAGTTCTTCTAGGATTATGCAGTCTGTAAGAGCATCTCCTGTCAAGAAACCCTCTTTAGGACACTCCATGAGTCTTCTGGATGTACATACCTAACCCTAATGTCCTTTCAGATACCAGGACAATTGAAGCCCTGATTGAATATGCTGCCCGGCTCTGTGTGTCTCACGAATAACATGACCCATCTCAGAAACCTTTCACAGGAATCCTTTAAGGTTTCCCACAATTATCTCTGCAGCTATTACATATCTATTGGGTGTTTTCAATACATACATAATCTAATAACTGTCAAAATAATCTTTGACCACAATTAATATCCTGCAAAAAGGAAATAGTTAATTATTCATTCAGTTCAGTTTACTGTAAATAACTCTAAAATTTTAGCTAGACCTGCAACGGAATGAATGCTAGCTGATTATAACCATCAGACCAGTAACTTTATGCAGCAAATGTTAGAGAAGAGAAATAATAATTAATCAATGTTTTGGCTATTTGGAGTCTGAGCAACTTACACTTTTTTCTGTATAAGTTTCCTTTGCAAATTTAAGGAGAAATAATTGTGGATCATATGCCAAAGAAAACTAAGGTTATCTTTGGTTTATGTCAGGTTATTAGATTGTATGGTTTGAGTTTACGGTGACATTCAGGCTTACAGCTTCTAAGATCAGAAGAAACTGTTTGTCTACTTTGAGAACCCATAGGACCAGATCCTTAATCAAAAAAAAACCTAAATTGCATAGCAGTTGTAACAGACACGATCAAAATATTTCAGCCATCAGATGATTTTGCTTCCATTTCTAGCTTGGAAACAAGCTCATTTCAAATTTCTGTGTGGTCTTGTATACAGATACTCTATGTTTAGAAGGCTCATCCATAGTTAGGTACTATTAGATCTTTTCCTAACCTTTGCTTGGATGAACTAAGCTGATTGAATTATTTTACTCTGACGGAGCATTGGAACAGGCTACAAATTGATTTTGCACTTCTTCTGTAAAGGAATAAAACCCCTACATCTCTACTTTGTACATTTTATTCTTTGTTTTCATGGGAAAGATTTTTGAGTCCTGACAAGTATGTAATCAAGCATAGAAACACTGAGTAGTACAAGTGAATTCTGTTCCACAGTGTAAAGTGTTACACTCACGTGAATTTCAACTATGTAGGGCTCAACAATTCCCATGTTTCTTTTAATATTCTAATTTATGTAGAGGATTAAAGACTAGATACAAATAAACAAAATTATGCTGGTAAGCACTGTATTCAGTAACAAGTAAGAATCGATTCCTGTCTTAGATACAGTAGAAATGGGTAAGAGTGGATAAAACATAGGAAAAGTTAAATCCCCGAGATCTCAAAAGCAGGAAAACTATTTCATATAAATTAAAATCTTGATTTAAAAACTCAGCATAATTCATTCTCTTTAAAAGCCATACGGAATCCTGATCAAAAGACTTCAGGTCATATGTGAATTTGTTCCAATATCAGGCACTGAGAGTTAATCTTCTGTCCCTGTGCAATGGTTGCAAGGCAGAAATTCATCCTGAAGCCTAAATGATGGAGATTATCACGAGCCAATTCATTCATAACATTAATAACACTTGTGGGAGACAGGCCATTTTGATCTTTCTCTTCTCTTCCTTTTCTACCAGCTAAAGCTTTCCAACTCTCTGCCAGAATTCAAAGGAATAGCAAGCATTCCTATCTTGTTCTTCTTTCTGCTACCTCTACATTTTTCAAAAGTTTCGATATTAAATCAGGATGTTGTAGTTCTGCCAGAAATCCCATTTAGGGGCCCTGATATACTGTGCAGGACTGGCCTGGGCATAACTATTTTTCTTCAAAACATTAGTTATTTTCTGCTGGCCTGTACCAGCAACCTGTTGCCCCAGTCTTTTCGAGCGGTGGTGGTGGTATTAGTTTTGTGATGCTGAGTGTATTTTGAAGAGCCAGTACCAAATCTATGCAAGTTATTTTATCATTCAGCTTTCTCAGAAAGTCTTGTAAGGCCTTTCTATCAGTCTTGGTAGTCTGTTCTTGTACCTTAGAGTCTAAGAGGTTTATAGGTGTTAATGCAAACTGAGCTTTATTTAAAGAGGTAATGGCACACTGTCTTTTACCAGATCTTCTGTAGGGAAATTACCCGTGTGAAGCAAAATCTTCGTAACACCCATGTATTGTTTCCTTGAAGAAAAAAACATGAAGCTAAACACCCTGCTGCCCATTCAGTAAAGATGTGTGTTTTCCATTAAACCCAATCAATTTCTTGAGAAAAGGGCAAAGGAAAAGGTTGTCGTGTTTTTCTTTTGGGCAATTATTTCCTTTTAATCAAAACATTGTTACTCTGATGAAGGGAAATCATAAGCTAAGGATATACGGATAACTCCTTCCCAGTGAGGGTAACGGAGCATTGGAACAGGCTGCCCAGGGGGGTTGTGGAGTCTCCTTCTCTGTAGACATTCAAGACCTTGCCTGGATGTGTTCCTGTGCGACTTGGTCTAAGTGGTCCTGCTGTAGCAGGGGGATTGGACTAGATGATCTTTCGAGGTCCCTTCCGATTCCTAATGATTCTATGATTCTATTAATTGCTTTGGTCTTAGAAAGAAACATTGAGTTGAATATCCTGCTAAGATGCCATTATAGTCATTCTTGACAAACCTTTCTTTAGTGGTGCTAGAAAGGAAACAGTAAGTGGGAAAGGTGTAATGCCTCCTTTGAGGTTGGTAGTTAAAAATAGGAAGGTTTTTCAGTGCTTTCAAAAGGTCATATTTCACAACTGTTACTAAAACATAGGTGTTTATGCTAAAATGATTACTATGGAGAACCCCAGAGTGATAATTTGGGATACAACAATGAAGACATTTAAGTTCCTCAGATACCTTTAATCCTTTAATTTGATTTGCAGCTCTTAAGCTTTCAAAGTGTCTTTTAAGTCTCACTGTAGTAGGATCAGACTGCTTATTTCTCTTCTTCAGTGTGCAAATCATCACAACCCTGAATCCTAGGATTAAATGTAACTATTCAACAATTTATTGCCTTTCCTTAGGGAAACTGGTGCGATGGCACTACAGAGGCAAATTTGTCATTTACTTTTCAAGATTTTAAGGTTAGGATTTTAAGATTTAGCTCAGCCTGCTCTGACAGCAGGAGTTTTCAAAGGTGTAATGATTGTGACCCTGAGCAATAAGTTTTGCTCTAAGTGCATTTTATTTCACATTTAATTAAAAAGGCAGGTTATAAAGTTCATTACCCCAGTCATTGCTTCAGCATATTATCTAAATTATTGTTAGCAGCTTGTTACTGCAGTCATAGAAAGACTACAATTTGAGAGGGAAAAAATAGATGACCACATCATAAAGGGATGTGGTTAGAAAAAATCACAGAGTAGTAGAGAGAACAACTGAAAGCAGCTAAGGTACAAAAGGAAAATGGCATACTTCATGGTTAGGACTCTGAACAACTAGATTCACTACTAGGTTTTGCTATGCATTCTGTATTTTTTGCCTTGAATAGGTGAGTATAGATTAGCATGTCATTGGTGCCTTCTATGACCGGACTTTCAGTCTAAATTGCCTCTTCCTTCTCAATATTATTGTATATACAGCAGCGTTTCACTGCTGAAAAGTAGCAGAAGTCTGAGCAAACAGCCAAAGCCTGCATAGTTAGGGGAATTCTTCCCAATACACTTGGTGACCTTTCCTCATGTGTTGAAACATCTCTCTATCAAGACTCTGTCCTATTTATATTGTGTTGATGCACTGGCGTCCATTTTGACTCTCTGATACTCATTTGCAGCTTTAATTGGAAACTGATTCTAGTGGAATTTGTTGAGGCTGAGATTTAACACATCCACATATTGCACCATGCATCACATCAGCTCAATTGCAACTTGTATGAATTGATGAATGAAAGCCAAATCTCACAATGTAAACACTAATAAGGCAGTAACTTGGAAAATCAAGACACCTTCACATCAAGCTTAGTGATCCCTAGAACTTTTAACACTCAGCGTTTGAAGGAAGTTCATTAATTTTGAAATTTCTTCTGAGGATTTTATAAATGTATTTGTAAATACTATTTTTTCATTACATTGGAGGCAGTGCTTTTAAATGTATAAAAGACATCCACATTAAGTTGCAGACTTGTCAGAAACTGTAAAAATGGAGTGTCAGGTGATGTTCCCATGGAAGTGTAGAGACTTAGCTGCCGCTTGAAATGCCCACACAAATCATGGCTTGACCCTTACAAATCAGATTCACGCCTTCCTTTTCATAAACATAATTGCAATTTTGAAGTTAACTTCCTCGTTAACCTCTGGTATTTCCTGCCACTTCTTTTGCTGAAAAGGTGGAATGCAAATTTTAAAATGCGAATCAGCATAATGAAAAGTTGTTCAAACTATTACAGTTACACTCTGTAATTACATTCTGAAAGGATAATTTTACTGACCTTGGGGAATGCAAGTGAAAAATTGTTTCCACAGTAATTGAACTTGTATTTTCTGGGAACCTTCAGCTAGACCTTATGAGCCTTTGAGAAGTTACTAGGTGGGCACAGGTTTCTCTTTTCTGAGCCTCATCACCTAGCTGAAGCACTTTAAAGTTGTCCTACAGACTTGTGTGGCAGTGAAAAGTCATCTGTGGTCTCGAATTATTAGCACATAGAAAATGCTTTTCATTCTCAGATAAGTTTAGAGATCTCCAAATTGTAACTCACTATTGTACCTTTATTTGCGGAGGCAACTGTGTACTGTGCCCTGTGTCCTTCGTCCTTCATTGGGGGGAAGCTTTGTAGTACCACCTCTGAAACATCCAACACCCTTCCTCAATTCACTCTTTGTTCCTAAATTCTCAGACAAGAGGGAATAAATTATCTTGGTAACAAAGAAGAAAGATGGTCTGTCTTTTTTAACTTGCTATGCTAAGTTGTTACAGGCACAGATGTTTAAAAATTGGGTGGGGAAGGAGGGATATGGTAGTTTCTGTAAAATCCAAATAAAGGATTCTAGGTGAACACGTTCTGAACTTTGACCAGATTTTAGAACATATTTTTACAGAACAATGTCAACTAAACTTTGAATTTGTAAATACATATATGCCTCTGATTAATACAAATAACCTGCAGTATTTGCAGTACTGTACTTCTTTCAAGTGGCTCCTGGTGTCATCAGTTAAAGGGTGGAGCAAAGTCCCGGTTTACAGCCAGCTTGTTCTCATTTGCTTTTAAAGTCTCAAGTTGCCAATTAACTGTATACAGTGTACTTCCATAAACAGTGATTAAGAAAAACAAGTACCTCCCCATCCACAAGAGAGTAGTTGCATTTTATATTCCTTCTACACTGGAACTATTTCCACTCTGCTTCATGCTAGTGAGCATAAAAGATTAATTACATCAAAAAATAATTCTAAGTAGTACCTTCCATTATGATTCATTATCTTCCCAAGAAACCATTTCTACACAGTAATTTCACAGGGTGAGAAAATGATAGTGAATTCAAAGTTAGGAAAATACTATATTTGAGATGTCAAGGCAGGTTCAGTTTTGAATGGAGGGTGAGTAATATGAGGTAGCACTTTGTAGGTGGAAAAGTACAGTGACATTTAAAATAAACAAAACCCACCATTAAAGTGGGTTACAATGCCAGATTCTGCAGTGGACTAAGGAAGTATAAATGCAGAACAACTCCAGCTGATTAAACAGCTAGATTTACTTTGTCGGTACTGTCAGCTGGATCTGACTCTGGGTTCCTCCATCAGTATATGTTCTTGGTGAAAAGAGTCTCTACAATACTCTGATAAGAGCCTTTTGCTCAGCATGTACTGCATGCATTTAAGGAACCTGTGATTGCTTTTCTAAAACTGGAGTCTTTGCATTCAGTACTATGATGTTTGTTCCTTCGGTGAATTTCACCCAGCAGCTCTTTGGCAAAAAAGAAAAATAAGAAATCTTGGTTGAGGTATAATGAAAGAGACCTGGATTCTGTACTGAATTAACATTTATTAATGTAAAATATTGTTTTAAATAGTCCATGGTTTCGTGGTCTTTGTGCTTAAATGGTGGGATGAACATTAACTAGTTCAAAATCATTCAGTCATGGTTTATGAAAATTTCAAACAAAGATCCAGCAAAAAAATCTCTTGGCATATTCTAGAATCCCCTTTAGGGAGTCACAGATCTTGGTTGTTACCCACAGCTCATCCATCATAACCTAAAACATTTTGCTTTTTTGGAGACGTTTTACTCTTTTAACAGTGCTAGCAACCTGGAGAGCAGCTCCTCAGAACCTCGTAAAACCTACAGAAACTGTCTTCCTTTCACACTTTAACACACAGGACTGTATTTGTACAAAAATCTCAGCTAGAATCAGAGACCTCTAGAAGAATAACCAGAAAGTCATAAATGACATGTCATCTTTCTTACTAGTTGTCTTTGTAGACCAAAGGAGTAGAAAGAGAACTCACAACTCCTGATACCAATCAAGGTCTACGGATGAGAGAACAAGCGTGAGTTTAGTGCTTTAGTTAAAATCATTCAAGGATTATTGCTCCATCAGCTTTGACAAAATAGTGGGGGGGGGAAAAGCCTGGATGGAAGACCTGGAGAGCTCAGCTGTCAATATGAGGTTCTGCAACATCAGAACTTTCCTTCAGAGAACCTCATGAAGGGTTATAGACTTTAGACTAGTTTAAACCTTTATTTGATATCCTACATGGCAGAAGAGAACACGTTCTTTTATCTTGATAAAAACTACCTAATGAAACAGAGTACCACTGGCCACATTTGCAATGGAAGACATGGCTTTCATAGTAAATAACTGAAATATTTGGCTGCATCATTACCTCCTGTGCTTGCAAAGAGTGGCTGAGTTCACAATGTCTGTTCTTAATGCTGGAAGCATTGCATCTTGATCTTTTTGTGTTCTTCAAGTGGCAGAATTACAAGAGTGAGGTTGCATGTCAGTATATTATCTTCTTTCTGTCTCTTTTCCTTTTTATTTTCCTAGGTATGAAAAGCTGGCAGAGCTGTACAGTGTTGTTTCTGATAACTCTCGTAATTTCCTTCACTTTAGGCAAGAACTCAAATTTAAACTAAGGTAAGCACAGAGTAAATGGAAAATAACATATAAGACCTTGATGAGAAAGTGCCTTTACACCAACCTGTGACAGTCACCTGAGTGAACAGCAGCTGTGGCATTCAGAATGACTACCTTACACTTTGGAAATTCTTCTGCTTGTTTAAAAATAACAATTACAAATCTCCCTGCGCTACAGAATACAATTTTTTGAATCAGCTTCTTTTAAATTAATTGTTCTCTTAAATCATAGATTCATCTCTGTTGGAAAGCATCCTTAAGGTCAAATCCAACCTCTCAACCCATTGCTGGGTTAATGTATATAATTATATGATCAATTAACTATATAACTGTATTATATAGAGTATTGATGGGTACTGTAAGAACTGTATGCAGTTCTTGAAAAAAAAAAATAGAAACACAAATATCAGCCAGGAATAGCTGAAAGTTCATTAAATCATTTTGATGCAAATACCTGCAGCCAAAGTATTCCAGATGTCCACATGTCTGTGTAAAAGTATTCCACATCTCTGACTGTGCTGCTGGATGTTTGTGAATAGAAATTTGTAACCATATGATCTTCTATTGTCATTTGCATAGTCTACTTCAGTCTGTGAAGCAAGACCTTTCTACTGTGGTATCAAACACTCTTTCACCAGTCAAATCAGGACACACATGATTGGTAAGATTGTGATGTTCCTCATCATCAATTGTGTTTATGTGTTTTTCCTGCAGAATCTTATGCTATCGTGTTACTCAGTTTTGATAACATTGACATTTAATCTGTACCTTATTTTAAAAATAGTCTTAATCTTTAAATTAAAAATTAAGATATTAAAGATAATTAAATTAAGATACAGATTGCTCTCTGAATTCTGACTCCACTACTGCAGAAGAAAATCTGAATCACAAGTACAGGGTACTCTGCAGAACAGGAACATAAATGTTTTACGCTTTAGTTTTATTGTATTATACTTAGGAAATTGTAAAGTGGCGGTGTCAACAATAGAAATATATTTTTGGTAAGATAAATCTTACGAGGAAAGTCTCTAGTTGCACCTAAGAGAAACTTCCTTTTGTGTTTACTTCTGAGCAAATGCAGACAATGCATTTCTGGCAAAGAGCAAACTCCAGGTGCAGCTCTATAAAGTTAATTTAGGAGACTTCATTCCAGAACAACAGATTTTGGATGCCTGGTTGCTGGCAGGATTGTTTATATGATGACTGAGAAGAGAAAGATGGGAATTGAACTCTTGGCAAGAATCAAATGCAGGTTGCAAGCATTTAATAAGGTATTTTTAATGACCAGAGTGAAGAGAATGTGTAGAAGTGAATTCACGCCAACATAGATCCTGTATGGTGCCAGGCAAGAGAATTGTCCTCTTGGCAGGACAAAGCCAGAGAACTTATTCTGTGGATAGTACAATCAAAAATGGAATTTTCTGCAAAAAAAACAAAGGTAAAGATTGATAACTGTCACTTGCAAATGCAAGAGGGTTTGTTTCTTGTCATATAAACTAACAATATATTAAAAAATAAGGGAGAAGCTCTGTAGTCTTCATTGTGGATGGCCAGCTTGTCTGCAGGTGTAATTTCATTTTGATGTTGCACGTTTATTATAGCATCGTATTTTTATTGTGATAGGAGAATTGTGCTTTATGTATCTAAGAAGAAAAGGATTTGAGTGTTATCCACCCCATTAACAGTCCCATTTCTTTTATTTTACTTTCTATTGTTGAGAGCTATTTTCATGTGGAGCAGAACTAGCATTGTCAGGAAACAACATTGTACTGTTAATAACAGTCATTTAGACAGATTCATACTTCTTACTGTGCACAAACAGCTCAGCAGAGTCACTTCAGGACAGTGTGTACTGAGGGCTGTGTGAAATCACATCATCCCTCATGAAGCAGAAAAGACTTCACTGCTACAAGCATCTTCTGCTCTGTGGGGATTAGTTCAGTGCCTCACCAGTGCCTTTAGTCAGTTCAGAGAGAGAATAGAGATCCCAGACCCAGCGTCCTGCTGGTACATAATTTTGGAATTATGGGGCAAAGTGAGGAAGGACTATTTGTGAAATGGTGGTGTTTATGGAAAATAGGACTGGAACAGATTATTTTCAAGCCAGTTTGAGGGATAAGCAAAAATTACTCTAAAGAGCAGGTTTTTTAATGACCTGAATGAAATAATGATACTGGGTAGAGAGTCTGGCTGGGTGATGAGGACAATAGTAAAGTGTGCTCTAGGATTCTAGCTAGCCATTCAGTGTCATGTTTGGAAGGGCTGACATCAAGAGCATTAGATGGTAATAGGCAGTATTCAGTGACAATTTTAAACTTAGAAATGTCCTAGCGTACTGACAAAGGTCTCTCAGAAGTCCTTTCAACTTTTGCCATGCAGAGTACCTTTTCACTTCTCTCTGGGTATCCTAAGTATTTAATATGTAGATGTATTTTCATCTATCCTCCTGCAGTACTGTGATCCTTACCAGGGGCACTTTGTGATGAGCAAAAGGAACTGGAAAATTTCAGGGCAAAGCAAGACAAGTTCTTTTGTTTCTGCTCAACCAGAAATGAAATTTGCAAGAACCTTAAAAGTCTCCTGACAGGAAATTCTCTTGTCAGTAGTTTATGGAGAAAATTCACAAAGCAATAAGCTCTCAGTACAGTAATGAGGTTAAAGAAAGATGACTGAAGACATACTTAGTTAACCTCAATAGAGAAACACAAATACATTGTGTGCCCAGGAGGCTTGAGACATTGAGCACTTAGGAAAAAGAAAAAATAAAAAATAACCCCACAAGCTTTAATGATTCAAAACAGCAGCAGTAGCTTTAATCTCATAGCTGCAGAACAATAGGGTAACACCAAATAAGTTATGTCAGAAAAGAAAAGCTTTTTTGGCTTTAATGATGCCATGGTTGTTAATGTTGCACCCAGTGTGCAACAAGCATTACTGGCTGCATTGAATTCTTGTACTCAGAGCACTGAAATCGTGCCACTCAAATGGGCCTTCAGGAAAGAGGCTGATGCAAAAAAAAGCAGAGCAAGGCATAAACTGACTGAATTTGAGACAAAATACATCATTTCATCCATAGCTATACAAACTAAAGCTTATCTGGAGTTTTGCTTACCTACTCATCTGGAATATTGTGTCCTGTTCTGGGTCCCTCAGTTCAAGAAGGACACAGACAGAGTCCATCACAGAGCCACGAAGATGATTAAGGGAGTGGAACATCTCCCTTATGAGGAAAGCCTGAAGGAGTTGGGTCTCTCTCTAGCTTGGAAAAAAGGAGACTGAGGGGTGACCTCACTAATATTTATAAATATGGAAAGAGCAGGTGGCAGGAGAAAGGAACCATGCTCTGCTCAGTATCATCAGTATCATGGTATATCAGTATCATAGGACAAGGGGCAAGGGACGTAAGCTGGAACATAGGAGGTTCCGCACAAATACAAAAAGAAACTTCTTCATGGTGAGGGTTACAGAGCACAGAAGGGGCTGCCCAGGGAGGTTGTGGAGTCTCCTCTGGAGATGTTTAAAACCCGCCTGGACAGTTCCTGTGCCACTTGATCTAGGGGATCCTGCTGTGGTGGGGGAATTGGACTAGATGGTCTTTCGGGGTCCCTTCTGATCCCTACCATTCTGTGATTCTCTTATTTTCTGAGCAAATTATCCTCTTTTGTTCTGGGATGAAGCTCACCCCTTGGGTTCTGTACAGGTTCATTGTGTAGTCTATAGTGGGCTAAGTGTGGGAAAGAGGTAGAGAATGGTATGAGGGAGAAAAACCCAAAATGCTTCCTTTTGACATTTAAACTTGCTGTTTCAATACAAAGTCTCATCCCAAATGTGGTTAAATTTTAAAAAAACAAACAAAAACACAGTAACAAGAAAACAAACAAAAAAANGAAAGGAACCATGCTCTGCTCAGTATCATCAGTATCATGGTATATCAGTATCATAGGACAAGGGGCAAGGGACGTAAGCTGGAACATAGGAGGTTCCGCACAAATACAAAAAGAAACTTCTTCATGGTGAGGGTTACAGAGCACTGAAGGGGCTGCCCAGGGAGGTTGTGGAGTCTCCTCTGGAGATGTTTAAAACCCGCCTGGACAGTTCCTGTGCCACTTGATCTAGGGGATCCTGCTGTGGTGGGGGAATTGGACTAGATGGTCTTTCGGGGTCCCTTCTGATCCCTACCATTCTGTGATTCTCTTATTTTCTGAGCACATTATCCTCTTTTGTTCTGGGATGAAGCTCACCCCTTGGGTTCTGTACAGGTTCATTGTGTAGTCTATAGTGGGCTAAGTGTGGGAAAGAGGTAGAGGATGGTATGAGGGAGAAAAACCCAAAATGCTTCCTTTTGACATTTAAACTTGCTGTTTCAATACAAAATCTCATCCCAAATGTGGTTAAATTTTAAAAAAACAAACAAAAACACAGTAACAAGAAAACAAACAAAAAAACCTTGAACTTTTTATGTCCAGTGGAAGATGTTTATTTTCACTGAGAATTATATATTGAGAGGATAGGGAAAATGCCATTTCTACAAGTAACCAGGAATTCTTTATCTTTGTGATAAATACTAATAATTTTTATTCATTTTTGTTACAGCAGACAGATTGGCACAGCCAGTCATTCACATAGCTCTACCTGAAAAAATAATTTTCTAATCATAACACTAAAACTTTTTCTTCCCTAAATACCACAGTTTAACTATTAGCAGTCAATGGCATAACTTTCTGTAGATGTAAGTTAGTGAAGCTCCACTGTAGAAATTCATCACAGTTACAGTTAACATCCAGAGAAACTGTCCTGAGTACTATGGTCCTTGATGGTCAGAATCTGTGTTACCCTTAACAAGACCATAGGAAAAACCAGTCCCGTTAGTAAGGTTAAAAATAAGAGGTGGTGTGTGCAATTAACTTTGATCAAGTCCTTATATAATTAAGGATACAGAGCATCCTTTGGCTCAGTAACGAAGCACAACACAAAGCCAGCCAGGCAGCCAGCTATATCTATCATTGTTCTGGTAGAATGGGGATCTGCCATAAACTCTTTCCTGATAAATTATCTATAAAACAATATTAGCGGTGATTTTTTTTTTTTCTTAGGGATAGCAGCTCCTTTCCGTAGTTCATGATCCAGCGGCGACACCAACTGGTCATTTCTAAAACTTCTTGTCATTCCCGCACTGTTCCTGCTACAGGACTTGACAAATTGCTGCCTTCTGGGTCATTGCTTAGCTGCCTCCTGTCTCTTCTTATCAGAAATCCCAAACAAAGGAGAGTTTGTGGTGCAGCTTGTGCCTTCTCTAGAGACACTTTACATCCACTTAGTCCCACAAAATTGGGAAGGTACATAGTCAGGTATACAGGATTCTTGAGATTTGGTTGCAAGGAGGATGCCAAGGTATTGGCATATTTGCCACACGGTAAAAGTATTCCCTGTGTACTTTCTACAGGTCTTGAGTTCCCTTGCCAGTTGATTTTTGAAAATAGTGAAACTATTCTTGAATCCTTGTGGTAAAACAGACCATGTGTACTGTGTTTTCCTACCCGTGTCTGGATTTTCCCACTCAAAGGCAAATAATTCCTGACTTTGTTTGTCCAAAGGGATGCAGAAGAAGGTATCTTTCGAATCTATCACTGCGAACCAACGACTTGTCTGTCGTTAGCCGCGATTAAGGCTTAGCAACCACTGGGTGGAGATCTTGCATTGAATTTGGATCATCTTCTCTTAAGGTCTCGGTACGTAAGAGGCAACCTAGGCTGCATGAGTATTTTTCACAACCTGCAATCTTTTACGCACCCCCAATATTTTTCACAACACTCAATCTATTTTTTCATGCCCCTCATGCTCACCCCTCTCCTAGGTAAATTTATGTATGTAGACTTTCTTGCCCCCCCCAGCCGCACCAGGCACGCTGTTCCCCACCATGTGCCATCCACCATCCCCATTGGCTTTTCTGGAGCAGCTCCACACCAGGAGCGGGTGGGTGTCCCTTGCACTCTGCCAGGGGAGCTGCTGCAGACTTCGCCAGCTGGTATCAGACTGCAGAATGGGAAGCTGGGACTCAGCAACTCCTTGGCCAGACTCTGCCAAGCCCAGCACAACGTGAACAGAACCTGTCTGGCGCTCATCAAGCTATGGAGTACAGGGGCATCCCCAAGCCCATTCCTGGCTGTGCTACAGCTTGTATGGCCAGGTCTCTGCCGCAGGTGCAGCCTGCCCCAGCTCCTTGCCAAAGACCTGATAAAGACACACAAATTACAATTCTTAACAGGTAGGTTAAGTTCTGTCTTTCTGGCTCCCTATAGCCTGAACCCTCCAAGCCCATTTGTGTCTGCATTTACTGTCAAGTAATTAGAATGTTACCACAATGTTCTCTCAGGCTTCACTCAACTCAGGGTGTAAACCAGGCCCGCTCCAACTGAATTTCAGACCATCTTCCTCGGAGCAGCAGGTCCCACACTCAGTGTGGCTCTCCCCATGGGTCACAACACCATCCAAAGTTACTTTCCTGGGACTGAGTGATTCTTCAACTTCCTTTTGGTGAGTGGTTTTCATTTGGGTATGTGTGAAAGCACACACATTTTGGATAGTCTTTTCTTAGAGTATTTCTTAAAGTTTAGGGATTTTGCTGTGCAGTGATGTATTCCCAACCAACATCCAAACTTGTGTGTTGTCAGAGTGCCAGGAACTCTAGCCGCAATAAATCCACATTTTTCTGATAGCTACTGCTGTCTGGTTCTGTGGGTGCCTCTGTGACAATCTCTCACCCCGCATCTTTCCAAGTGACAGGAACCCCATTTGCACAAAAATTGCCCTCCTATTTCCTATGTCTTTCCATGCAACTCTCCTGCATCTTTTATTGCTCCTTCCAACCTGCAGCAGAAAATCTTAATGCACAGAAATTGCAGCAGTGCAATGCCCTTTTCCCCTGTGTCTTTGCATGACCTTTCTCCTGCACCTTCCCCAAATCTTTCCCTGGTGAGGCCTCTCCTCAAATTCCGGCTTAAGGTTTGGGCCACTCACTCCAAAGTCATCGAGGGGCTGGAGAACTTTTGAGGAGCATCTGAGGGTCCTAGTGGAGCTTTTACCTGAAGAAGCAGAAGCTCAGGAGAGACCTCACTCTCAAAAATTCACTGAAATTCAGGAGGTTGGAGCAAGATGAGTGTTGGTTTCTTTTCCCCAGAAACTAGTAACAAGGTGAGAGGAAACAGCTACAGGTTGTGCCATGGAAGGTGCAGGTTGGATACCAGGAAGAAATAACTGTGAGAGCACTGTACCCAGTAGCCACCCCCTGCCAGGCTCTGAACACTACCAGCTTCTGCCTCTTTCCCTTCTCTAATTGTCTAGCACTGTATAAATGAACTTTAGGAAACCTGGGGCCTCTATGCACCTGTGCTGTAAATCTCCTTCACTCCCAAACTAATCCAGGAAGAAGAGTCACTCCCTTTTCTTTCCTTGACCCATCGGGACGTGACAGCCTTCTAATGCCCACTGTATGGGCAGAATGCGCCGGTATCCTTCATACTCCCACCGCCGGGCCGTACTCGCTCCGGCAGCTATCGCCGCTGGCCCAGCACCTCATGTCCGCTCTCTCTCCCTGCATTGGCCATGGCTCTGTCTCCGGAGGGTGTCCATCCGTCGGGTGAGGCAGCTCTCCAGGCAGCAGCTCCTGGGAGAGAGAAGGGAGGCCAACACTGCTTCCTCTCCAGCATGCGCCCCCCCTCGAGCGGCACCGCTGGGGTGTCGCCCAATGACGCGTCGCTTGCGGTGGGGATCAGTTCTGCTGCGGCTGGAGCCAGCGGTACCCGCAGTCCCCACGAAACTCGGGGCAGCACCTGAGATCCTGCGGGGTGGGGTGCGGGAGGCCCACGTCCGGGCGGGGAGCGGGAGAGAACTCTCCTGAGTGTCGAGGAGAGAACTGACAGCGGCTGCCGACTGCCACCCCAGCACAGAGCGAGGAACAAGAGCACCGCCACCCGCTGCCTTTGTGGAGCGGGATGGGAGGGGCCGGGATCGGGGGTCACGTGACCGCTACCCCGGCCCCGCCCAGCAGGAGGCGGAGCTGGGCCCCGCCCGGTCTTTGTTCCTGCTCCGAGCGGTCCCGATCGGAACGTCCCTGTCTCGCCCCGCCCCTCCGGATCCTTGTCCTGCACGATCAGTCTCTGCCCCGTCCGGTCCTGGCAGCGGAACATTTCGGTCCCGATCGCGTCCGGTCCCAGCACCGGAACCGCTCCATGCGGGCCCCGACACTGCCCTCTCCCGGCCCCGGTTAACACCTTGGGGCCACTCCCATGGAAAGCAGCTGGCAGAAAAGGACCTGGGGATCTTGGTGAACACGAGCCACCTATGTGCCCCTGCAGAGAAAGGAGTGTCCCTCCCACGATGTCTTGGGCTGTGCTAGAAAGACTGATAGCAGCGAGTGAAGGAAGGGGCTAAGCCATGGTGAGACACGTCTGGAGTTCTTCATCCAGTCCTGGGTTTGATGGGAAGGAGCAAAGAAGATGGAGCCAGACTCTTCTCAGGGCCATTAAGTGACAGGAGGATGGGTAATGGGCACAAACTTAAATATAAGCAACTCCACCCAAGTGTAAGAAAAAAAACCCTCCTCTTCGCTCTAGTGCAGATTGTCCAGAGAGATTGGAGATTCTTTGAGCCAGTCAAAACCCAGGTGGCCACAACCCAGACTATCCTGCTCCTGCTGAGCTTCCCAGGCTGAGTAAAGAACTGGACTAGATGATCTCCAGAGGTCCTGGCCAACTTTGCAATCCTGTAGTTGTGTGAAAGAGAGAACATGGAGTGGGAAGCTGTGTGTGACCAGTAACACCATATTGATGGTTTATTGATCTTGGAGTCACAGTACACTGTATCATCATATTGCAATTATAGCAGCTTCAAAAGTAAGATAATTGATGTGGTAAATCATTACCACTATCAAGATGAAAACTAATTGCAGCCAGAATTAACAAAATTTTTTACATATTACTCAGGCTAGCTGTGCTTACCACATTGGAAATTAACGCATAATGTTACCTTCTGCAGCAGAAAATACAAGTGGCTATAGAAGTACCATATATGTGCCCAGCATTTGCCTTCTGTGACCTTGGAGAAAATACTTTGGCTATATTTTCAAAAGGGGCTCTGTTTGCTCCAGTGAATTGATTTACTTATCAGCTCAGGCTCTTTTTAGTGCGAAAACCTCAGCTGCTGTGAAATGTCATGAGCATGGTCTGGCTCAAGCTTTGGAACACATGCAGTGACATGTGGTGTTATTACAGCTGGCTTTTGCAATCACAAAATATCCAAAAACTGAGCTGGTGCTGACATCTTTTAAAAAAATTGTCCTGAGGTTTGTGTTCTTTACATCCTGGCTGGTGTCAGGATTTTCCTTCTACACGTTTCTGCAATACAAGCAAATCACAAACAGCCTTTGTTATTTCCCACACAACTCAAGTGCATACACTTCTACTCTATAGGCATAACCCATTCTTTTGAGCAGCAGCAGGCAGTTACATCTTCTCTGGCATCTCTGTGCCAGAGGCCCTAACAAAGTTTCTGCACTACCGAAAATATTTTTCACAATCTACAAAGGACCAGCTTGAAGTATTCTGATTCCACCCCCTGAGGTACCTGGACACTCCCCAAGATGTTTTCTTTCCACAGGCACAGTGGCTTCCTGGGGTTTTGTAGTTATGCCACTAAGCCTATGATCTTCTGTAAGGCAACTAATTCTTAGATGCTATAGCACTGGTATATCTGAGATCCCCACTGGTTTAGCAGGGACATGTAACTCCAGGTTTTTAAACCAAGTACCTAAAGAGAGGTACATGTTTATGTTTGCAAGTTCTCTGATCTATAGTAGTGCTGAACATCCATGAGCACATAGTGAAAAAAATTGAACGTCAGTTGCTTGAATGTCAACTCAAAGTCCTCCATTTTGGCAAACACTAACAAATCATATCCACCAATGACATTTAAACAGGTATGGAAATTCCCCAGTATTTTTTAATAGAGGTCCATAAATTCTAAGTGTTTGGAATTGAAAATCAAAGCCAGAACTCTCTCATTTGCACAAATGCAGTACTTGTGCCCAGGAACGCCCATGTGTCCCTTGGCAGCCAAAATTCTACTGACTGCTCACATGAAATCCTACCTTCCCTGTTTCCAAGGCAACAGCAGAGCTCAAGCAATGGATGCACAAGGGAGGCAACAGGGATCCCACATTCACAATGTCTGCTTGTGAATTCTCATTGTTCAAATAAGAATACTAAGCATAAATATGAAATATGCTTGTGTATACAATATGTTTGCCCATGGCTTTGTTCTCACTTATTTGTCATAGATGACATCACGTATCACTCAGGCATGAGAATCGGAGTCTACATGACTTTTTGAATCTTTCTCTTGGTACTTGAATGAGCAATCTCTGTTCATTAGCTGATTGTTTGCCTTCTACCTGGTAACTACAGTATTCCCACCTGATGAGGACTGTTTGGAACACGATGCTTAATCATGTGCAAATCACTTGCATTAAGATAGAATATTTCTGCCAGCAAGAGGGTGGAATAATTGTGAATGATTTTTAATTCCAGTAGTAAAATACCAAATAGGAAAATCTATTTTTACTTTAAGATTACAACCCACTTACAGGCATTAGAGTCAATTAAATACTACAGTGCTGAACACGCTTTTATGAATGAACAAAAGCAGTTTCCTTGTAGAGCCCTCCTTTTAAGGTACCCAAGGGTTTGTGGATTTGGCCAAGAACAAAAAAAAAAAAAAAGAAGATAATCACACGAGAAGACAAGATGTTACAAAGCAATTTAGGACACTGTCACTTCTAAAACAACCCAGGTTGTTTATGGTTTCTCTTGTGAACTAAAATAATCTAAGGTTTTAAAAACCTCCAAGAGTCAGGAATTTCTGTGAATGTGGTCGTACAGGACACAGCAAATGGAACTCCACTTGTATGGCTTCCAAGGCTGCCATAATAAACACAATCACATGTCACAAATTTACTCCAGAAAGGGAAAAATATGTTGATAATCAGGCAGCAATTTACTGAGAAGGAAGGCAAAACAATGCAGCCTCTCATTATTTCTGCTTTGCACACCACATATGATGGGTAGCAGCCAGATGGCTCCTGCCCCCATCTAGGCTGCCTCTACCTTTTAAGATTGCTCAGTAGATTAAATACATCTGCTCTCTCCACAAACTGGGTCCTCCAGTCAAGATATGGCAAAGATTCCAGCATCGATATAAGTGAAATGCTGATAGCATGTTCTCCAGAGCAGCTTATTTCCTGCATGGCACCGAGAATAAGTCACAAATAAGGCTTTGATCTGCTAGACACCTTTTTGTTGTTGTTGTTGTTCCTTAGCCTCTTTGCTTTATCTTGCAACTTGCTGTTTAAACCGACACCAAGCAAAGCGTAAACTTCACCTGCTAAAACATGTGCTTGTGGTAGGGTTTGGTGTACATTGTTTAAAATTGCACCAGTTCCCCACAGGTGAACTCAAGGTGCCATCACACTATGTAGCTGAATTAAATAAACATCTTGCTCTACTTCCAGCAGCCTGCCTGTTCCTCCCCATTTACACCAGTTGTCCCTCTAGCACGCTCCATAATCCAAGAAAAAGCTTCTTCCACAATCCCAGTTTACTGTCCCTAACTTTGCAGTCAGAGAGCTGAACTGACTTGTAGGGGGCTCAGACGTGCCCTGGAGCTGCCAAAAGGAAACAAAACGTGAAGCAGGACCAGTGGAACAGGACCATCCTTGTAAGCAGATGGAGGATACAGATCAGCCCCACCCGTGTTGCTACCCACTTCCTCCAAGTGGCAGTTTTCTCAGTGTCCTGCAACTCTCTAATCCCAGCTTGCTCTTTCTCCCTGCTACTAGGGTGGAGTTGGAATTTCCCAAAAACAGTCATACAATTAATTTATTAATCATGAGATCGGCATCATGCTGGATGCAGACAAGCAGACTCTTAAGAAGTCAACACTTGAATTTCATTAAACGTTTGTAAAGCTTGTTGTGAACCATTTGAATTGTGCCTGCAAACCCTGTTTAATGATTCACTACGAAGGAAGGCAGTATCCTTCTGTTACACTAAAGGGAAACATGGAAATGTGTTTCACTGCAAAACAACAGAGAACTCTTTACAGAACAAGCTACACCACCTCTACCAGGGTAGCCATTTCACCCTCTGGAGTAAACATTTGCATATTCTGCTTAAGATGGATTATTGTTAAGATTTCTGTTTGCAATGATAGAGATATTCTGTGCAAAAAGAAAATATGCCTTAAATTTACCAAGCAGAGTGAGAAAACTAATCTGAAAAAAACATAAAAAAAGGATAAATCAAGGCCAGTTAGAAAAATCTCAACCCTACCAGAATCAACTACTAATAAACTAGAATGTAACAAAGCTACCTTTATTTCCTCCCTTACGAGTGGATTTCTGCCTGTAAGGGAAAAAATGACACTGAGTGGGGAGGAGGAAATGACCTACTCTAAAATGATTTCTTTTTTGCTCAGATACTGTAAATAGAGAGCTTTCTTATACACACAGTTTAAAAAGACCACAGTTTTCTTTCTGGCAGATTTACAAGTAAAATTCTTGAAATAGGATTGAAGCTAGAAGTAGGGAAACATCTCCCCCCCTTTTTTTTTTTGTACGGCTCAGGAAGATGAAAGAATCATCACACTGCCAACAGAAGGGCTGGAAGAAAAGCCGACTGTCACAGCTGCCTGATACCCACCCTGTACCTCAGATTCAAACACTCAGAGGGCTCCAAGTGGACATGTGTTGAATAGATTGAGAGCCAATAAATGTCTCTTTCTGAAGTGCACCATGGCCTCAGGCACTTTCCTGTGACCACATACTTCCATTTTGAATTTTCATGTTGGCAAGCAAACCATTTAAAGTAGAAGTATCTGAGATACAACAGTCTGCTCTTTCCCATCTTAATAACAGACCAAGGCAGGCAGTTGCTGGAGTATCAAAAGGTAGGTGCTTAGGATAAATAAACTTTAGATTGGAAGGGAAAATTCTCCAAAAAATGGGTATTTTAGTCACATAAAGGAAGCACAGCAGATCATAATACTTATTTATAAAGGTTTGAGTTAAAAAAAAGAGAGGAAACATAACTTTTCTTGGATTACAACAGGCCCATGTAACACAAAAAGGCTCACAGCTTTGTTCTGTGGAAATGTAGAAGCAGCAGAAAAATGCATGAGGAGATTGAGAAGGGGATTATTTAAAATGAAAAAAGTGTCACCCCTACAGTGAACAGGTTCCGTGGAAGAGCTGTATTACTCATAGCTCCTCCCATGCAGGCTCCCTCATCTGAATGGTCCTTAAAAGTATACATTCATAATGCTTTAATGTGGAATGGAGAAGTAAAAGACATCCTTTGGGATAAAGGGTGTGGTACCAAATATAGTGGCTAGTCACATAATTTCTCCAGAGAGGATTTTGCCTCCTCCAGCAAACAAAAATATTAGTCTCATTAAAGAAAAAGCAGTAACTGAGGCACCTCCCACTGCAAAGCAGAATTTAATATAGTTTAACAAGCCTTCTTATATAGAGTAAGACAACGAGGGATGGGGTTTGGCATTTTTTTAAAAGCCATTTCAATTGAACAACTGTGACACTTGCCCTACTCAAAGCCAGTACCAAGCTTTACCACACTCATCCCTCTTGCACCACTCTGCCCCAGTTCATCAACACACCAGAGCTGTGCATTGCAGCACTGTCTTGTAAGGACTCAATTAGTCCATCACAGTCTCCTAAAGCACAGATACTTAGAAGGATCTCCTAGCCCTATGCTGTTTGAAGTGTGTAGCACACAATATCATCCACAAGAAAATTTCCCTGCACCAAATATGAAGGATTTGTCCTACTTTTGCTGAAGAAGAGATCAAAGATCTGGATTCTTCTTTCTTCAGATTATAAATCATATTGTTGCTTTACTTTTCTGTGTTCCTCACCTAACAGCTTCTGGAAAGAGAGACATGTCAATAGGTTGGGCCTCAGGTTTGATTCTTTGCTTATCACATCACTGCAACCATTGTATTCTGAATGCAACCCAATTTCTCAGGTAAATGGGCACATACAGCCGAGAATCATTAGTGCTCTCCCTTGACAGACCACAAAACATACATTCAACAAACAAAGCTTTTTTAAAGAATGAGGCCACATATTAGACTATCCTTCCACAGCACTGGTTCAATGGCTTAAACTGAGGTCTAAAGGAGAGGAAGTTAGGAGAGTGCACTCCTCAGTGCATCATTCCATTTCTATTTAAATTAAACCTACATAGTCCCTAGCTGCTTTTACAGCTCTAACAAGGAATGCTGTCCTTCAGGCCACCACTGCTATGTTGAAAGAAAAATATCTCTTGATATTAACTTCTGTCAAAACACAAATTAGTTGTAAGTCAGTGAAGCTGCACACCACTAAGTCTGTGCTATCTAAACTTCTCCCAAACAGGGTGCCTTGTGCAGGACCTTTAGACTTAGAAGTATTGTTCATCATACTTGTATGTGGCAATCAACCCCCACAGAGATTAAGGCTGATGACCTAATGCAAAATACTTTGTGGTTTTGCTTTCTTTGTGAACCATGTACAACCATGAACACTCATGAAGACACTTCTCTGTTGCTTGGCCTCCAACAGTCTCCTAGTTTTACATTGAATGGTCTTCTGAACAATAGATACAGCTAAATCTCAAAGATCCAACTGAAAAGTAGTGGCACTACAGCTCAAGCCCTATATGAAACACTTTCCAATTTATAATATATTACCCTTTCTAGCAAGAAGTATTGAAACACCCCTATAGCTCTTCCAGTTTCACCTTTAAATGCATTTCCCCCCAATACCTACTGAAATTATGGGGGTTGGATCTTTTTGTTATTATAACTGGCTTGTTTAGTTCTGTAGGATTTATGAGAGGATGTGTTTCTGTGTAGAGTGCATCTTTCTGCAGAAAAACAAAATACAAAAACCAGCATTGCAGGGTGGTGCCCTACTTACTGGTGAGGGACCTGAAGTGTGTCACATAGCTACATTTAAGGGCTAGCTAGAGACAGGGTAATTCTACTAAGAATTAGAATTTAGACATTCTGAACACTAGTGGAACCTGCTGCAGTCCCACAGCAGAAACAGATCTTTACTATCAAAGCCCAGGTTGTCATCTGTTGGTTAAGCTTTGTTTAAACTAATTTGTAGTCTCCTTTTTCAGTTCCATGTGTAACCAGCTGAGTAAATTAATGGGAAGATTACTTTGACAACCACATAAGCTGTTTTTCCCCCAGAGTGCCTGAGGCAGTATGTATTAACTCAGTTACTAGAACAACCTCAATTCGTTTAATGCTTAATCCTAGAACTGTCCATGTGCTAAGAAATACAAGTGCAATTGCACTGGTACAGTTGTTACACAGTTGTAAATACACACCTTTTATAGCCACTTCTATGCAGTTGTACTAGTTTACTGTCAGTTTAGGCAGTTCATTTCCTCTCCCCACTCTTTACAAGGGTATACAACAGAAATGAAGCACAAAGAGAAAAAGCTTTAGCAAGTGTCTGCTGTCCTGTGCACTAGGCAGTAGGCCCATCAGCAAAGAACAGAGTATACTGGAAAAGTGTCTGTAGGCAGCAGAATTAACTAAAGCCAAAACAGGCAAGATTAGTCATGTACAGCAGCTCCCTTTTAACTCCTTATTTATGTGATGCCTTGTAAAGGTGTGGTTAAAGGTTCACAAAAGAGGCTGCACACATGTGGATACCAGCCCTTTCAGAGCAGGAAGAACCACAGTAATCACAGCTGTAGCATTGATAGTAGTTCTCAAAGTAACCCTTCCTTCAGTTTTGAAGCACTCCACTAAGTTTGTTTTACAGCAGAAAGTCTCAGACTGTAGCTAGTGATAAGTGCATACTAGTCTCACTCAGGGTTCGTGCATCCTTTAAGCATATGCAACAGAATCCCCCCCCCCGTAAGGAAACTACACTTACCTTCACAAAGATGCACAGCAGGGCAGGGTGCTGCAGCACTGCTCTGCACTTCTGGTCAGAGATCCTTGTCCTGCTGCAGGGACAAAAGCATCAAACTTCCCTACAACTTGGAGGTGGGAAGCTACTGTTAAGGTATCTACAGGTGACTAATCCAAGACTGCGTATGTATGTCCTGACAGCCTTTTGAGCCACGTTATCTAGAAAGCTGCACATCACCTTTTATCTCCTGTGGTTAACTGATTGCCCTGAGAAACCAATCCCTTTAGTTAGGGGCAACTTAGTGGCCATTTCTGGGAAACACCTCCAAATTTTATACATGAAGAGAAAGCTCAGGTTCTCAATCAACTTAAATTTGCTAGTACAGATGCATGCTTCTCTGCATGATCTTTACATGGAGAGGGATTGAGGAAAGGGAGGACAGCTCAGGATAAAGTCAAATCATAGGCAGCAACCCACACACAAGCCCTGGTACAACCTAAATAAGATGTGCTCAATGGCAGTAGGGAAGCCTGTATCTAAAATGTTAAATATGTTGACAGCTTGTAATGACAAAAGGGATTCAATAGCTCCTCACTGACCTCACTACCCTGTATAAATGGGTGTCCCTAAGTAGGAGTTGCAGGATTCTGAAGTGCAGTGTCTTGTTTCTATCAGACAAGGCAACTTTCTTCCCATAACAAGACTGTCTAGCAATGAATGCCCAGTTTCCATAAGTTAGCTATCAAGGTTATGCAACTGTAGTTGCTTCATGCTGCTAAATTAATACCCTGAGGAAATCTTGGTTTATAGAGTTTAACTATTCACTGAGGTTAAGGATTAAACAGACATGAAAACACAGGGAACTAGACAAGAGTTTTCTTAATCTAGTGAGAAAGAAGGCAGGAGACAGTTTAGGACACAAAAAGCCTTTATGTTTGAGAAGTTAACCATTTCAACAGAAGAGTCTGAAGTGTTTTTGCAACTACTGTTACATTAGACAGCCAAGGATACAAAACTGCTGACAGAAGCAACAGTGGAGAGCACCAAATTAAAAAAAAAGCATGCTTCAGCACAACCGTACAGATTCCTCCTCTCAATGAAAACTTGCCTGCTCAGACTAGACTTAACTCCTACCCATTTAAACTACGCTTCATCCTCCTCTCCCTCCTCCTCAAACTCCCCCTGCTCATCAGCAGTGGCATCCTGGTATTGCTGGTATTCAGATACCAGGTCATTCATGTTGCTCTCAGCCTCTGTGAACTCCATTTCATCCATGCCTTCGCCAGTGTACCAGTGCAAGAAAGCCTTGCGCCGGAACATGGCCGTGAACTGCTCCGAGATCCTCTTGAAGAGCTCCTGAATAGCAGTACTGTTGCCAATGAAGGTGGCAGACATCTTGAGGCCACGCGGAGGGATGTCACAGACAGCCGTCTTCACATTATTTGGGATCCACTCCACAAAGTAGCTGCTGTTCTTGTTCTGCACATTAAGCATCTGCTCATCCACCTCCTTCATGGACATGCGGCCCCTGAAGATAGCAGCCACTGTCAGGTAGCGGCCATGGCGGGGGTCGCAGGCAGCCATCATGTTCTTGGAGTCGAACATCTGCTGGGTCAGCTCAGGCACTGTCAGGGCTCGGTACTGCTGACTCCCACGGCTGGTGAGAGGGGCGAAGCCTGGCATGAAGAAGTGCAGCCGGGGGAAAGGCACCATGTTGACTGCCAGCTTGCGCAGGTCTGCATTCAGTTGGCCAGGGAAGCGAAGGCAGGTAGTCACACCGCTCATTGTGGCTGACACCAGGTGGTTGAGGTCCCCGTATGTGGGTGTGGTCAGCTTCAGGGTGCGGAAGCAAATATCATACAGGGCCTCATTGTCAATGCAGTAGGTTTCATCCGTGTTCTCTACCAGCTGGTGCACAGAGAGGGTGGCATTGTAGGGCTCCACCACTGTGTCTGACACCTTGGGTGAGGGCATGACGCTGAAGGTGTTCATTATCCTGTCTGGGTACTCCTCCCGGATCTTGCTGATGAGGAGGGTGCCCATGCCAGAGCCTGTGCCACCACCCAAGGAGTGGGTCAACTGGAAGCCCTGGAGGCAGTCACAGCTCTCTGACTCCTTCCTCACCACATCCAGGACTGAGTCCACCAGCTCAGCACCTTCTGTGTAGTGCCCCTTGGCCCAGTTGTTGCCAGCCCCACTCTGACCTAGGGAGCAGATCAGAAGCAAGTTGATACATGAGTGCCCCAGGAGGGTACAGAGATGCCACTTCTGCCCCAAAAGATTCACTATTGGTTCACACCCCCACTCACTTCCTACTCCTAGTGTCTCATTCAGCAGCAATTCAGGATCCCCACATCTCACTATGAATCTTTACATAGCTCATAGTTTCATAGCTCATCTCTCCCACTTTTGGACTCCTCCAGCCCCTGTTCACTCACCAAAGACAAAGTTGTCAGGCCGGAAGATCTGTCCAAAGGGGCCAGAACGCACAGAGTCCATTGTGCCAGGCTCCAGATCCACCAGGATAGCACGAGGGACATACTTGTTACCTGTGAGAGGAACCAACACCAGTGTTACAGCCCCACAACCAGGGCCATGGGAATCCTGCTGCCCTTCTTCCCACCACCCCACAATTTGCTTCTCAGGACATGGAGAGAGAGGAGATTTTGACGGAGACGATTGGGGATGGGAACAAGAGGCAGCCACCGGAGCTGTGTGGAAAGGGTAGGACAAGAGGGGGCGTTACCGGTAGCTTCGTTGTAGTAGACGTTGATCCTCTCCAGCTGCAGGTCGCTGTCCCCATGGTAGCTACCAGTGGGGTCGATGCCATGTTCATCGCTGATGACCTCCCAGAACTGCGGAGATCAATGGGGTCGGGAGGGAAGGCTGTCAGCGCGGCC
>VZRI01004687.1:72042-127319 GCA_013397515.1 Upupa epops
CCTCCGTTCTCACGGCGCTGGCAGGAGACTCCTTTCGACCCCTCGGGGGTCACGCACCACCCAGCATTACCGAACCCCGGTGGTGCTGCCACTCTACCCGCACCCACCGGGAGAGGGGTTGGGAGCCCCGAGCCATAACAGGCTCGTCTACCGCCGGCAGGATGCGTTGAGATGCCCCGTACGAGCAGTCCCCTGAGGTCCCTCATCCTCCCGTCCCGCCCTGCACAGAGGTGCCCGGTTTGGCTGCTCCTTCTCCACCCAAGAGGTCGTGTTTAGTTCCCTCCACTAAACCCTCCGCCTAGTCCCGCACTGCCTCCGCTTCGGCTGTGGCCACAAGAGAGCTCGGCTAGACAATAGCCAGGGCAGGTGCTGCCACAAGTGGCTGGGGGCTTTGCTGAGAGATTTCCCCAGCTCTGCAGCAACCGCGGTCTGCGGACTCACAGAGCTGTTTCACTTCGTTGCGAGTTTACACGTTCCGAGGGTTGAAGAAAGGAAAGTTGTGGAAAAGGGGACCGAGGGGTGCGGAGCGGAGCAAGGGAGGGTGGAACATCTGCGTCCCCGAGATGCTTCTCTTGGTTTATTTTCGAGCTGTCCGGGCAGCGTCTGTTCCCCCTCCGCATCGCCCGTCTCACAGCGCGGTATTTGTGTGAGCGTGTCCGTCATGGCTCGAGACTGCACGGGGCTGTGCCCCACTGACCCGGTTTCAGTGATCCACTAGATGGAGGCTAAAGCTGCTCTAGAGGTGCAGATAGTCTGTCACCATTTCCGACTCGTATTTCTTCAGTATAGCCTTTCCTTTGTTCATGTGCAGATTCCTTTAATCTTTCCAACCTCATTTACGCAGATCCATAACCCTCCCCATGGATCACTCCGGATCTGATTTTACACTCTGCAGAGCAGTCCGGGTTGCTCTGATTGATATGCCAAAGCATCCACACCTTTCTTTTGTTCGCTTTACACGAAGAAAGCATCTCTCATCCAAAAGGAAATGCTACAAGAGACACTCTCAGGTTTGCTCTTCAGAAGTGATTTTGGGAATAAATCCGGTCGCTTGCACTCCCTGTGAAATCTGTTTTTACTGGTCTAAACCAGCAGCAATTTAATTATTTGGTTGACTACTCTTTGCAAACAACGTGCACCTTTCATTCCAGGCAAACAATATTTGCGGCATATTAACTGCATAATCAACATCCTCATCTAGAATTACTTGTTCAGAAATAGCTTGCCAATTACCACCTCTATTGGACCACTGACCACTCTGGGTAATGATTCAAAGCAACGCCAGCCTTTCCCATGGTTGTGGTGGGTGTGCTCCAGAAAACACTGTCACAGCAAAATTCAGTTACAGCAGATTTGGCGCAAAATACAGGTACCGTGATCTCTCACTACTATTATGTCCAAGTATTCTGCGTATCACATGATGCATATTATTTATTTATTAGAAGAATTACTGAAAATTCAGTGCAAAAGGGAGTACTTGATTTTACACATCCTCCATAGCTATGCTAAGCTCATTTCTAACAGCTTGAGGCTTCAAAGGAAGCCATTTTAAAATCCAATTCAAGGAAAAGAGATTATTAACACCAGAGGAAAGAATCTCACTTCAACTGCTTTGTCTTAAAATATATTAACCCACATTTTTAAAGGGGAGGTGGGATTCAAGTGTATCTTCTGTGTAGAACTGTTGAGACTGGAAGAGTAAAAAACAGAGTGAAATGATAATTTCTGAAATAAATAGCTGCATTACTGAAGGGTGGGGGAGGAAATCCAGGTCTAGTTTTTCTGACAAGACCATTTAGAGGTGGATAGCAGCCATTCAGATCACTTCAGGAGACTGTTAAACGAGGTCGAGATACAGCTTAATTCAAAGGTAGGAATTTGCAATGGCAGGTTTCCCAAAGGTTCAGCAGAGCTTATTGTGAATTACTCAAAGGGAAACGAACTGTTCAGCTGTTGGTTGCAGGTGTCTCTCTCTCCCCTCTCTGTATTTGCCTCACATAGATCTGTTTGTTAGTGCAGCCCCTGCCCCAGCCCGGGGGCTGGCCCTGACTGGATTCCTTCATCCCCAGTCTCCCTGGCAACACCCACCCCCCCACACACTTCCCATCCCTTCCCGACAGAAACGAGCTGCACAAAAAGAAAGGAACAAAACCAAAGCTGCAACATTTCCACTCACCCAGCTGATTTCCCATGGAGTAAGAGCAGCACGGCTAGGGCAGTGTGGAACAGTGGTGGCAGGGCAGATGAAATACCGGCTCACAAGGTCATTAAACAGTCATCTGCAACAAGCATGAGTGAGGTGGAATAGCATGACTTCAGTCAAGAGTTTGTTTAATGAAGCTCAGTGGATCCAACCCTATTTTGCCCAATGTATACTCTCCCCACTAGATTTTGTGGTTCCTATCCTCCCAGCTGCAAGGTTGGGTGTGATCGCTGGCAGAGCCTCTGTCTTAACCTACTGGAGTGGGTTTGATGGAAGCCCCAATTCCCTTCCAGGATGCAGGGGATTGCAAAAGCCAGTTAACAAAAACCCAAGGGAAGGACTCAGTTGTAATAGGACACATGCGTTTGTGTGATGTACAGCAGCAGATTGGGGGTTATTAGAAAGATTTTTCCTAGAGAGAAGTTTGATCTTCCTTTCAGAAAACATGCACCCATGCCATGGGTCAGCAACCTATTCCATGGTTCATAGGCTCGTCTGAGGATCCACTCAGAAGGAAGTGAATGACTTCAAGACATTCAAGTTACATCCAAACCCCCAACAGTGGGACATCCCACATCTTGAGGAGTGAGATCCTGTACTATGTGAAAATAAGAAAGACATTTGGACTCACATAGATTGAGGTCTTGCACCATGGACCTGGAGAGACAGTAGAAGTCCTGCATCTAGACCAGCCATTTAGGGAAAAGCAACACCTTGCTCCTCAGCAGGTATCGTTGTAACTCAGTGTATAGCCAGGAGGACCCACGGTGCATTTGAGAGGAATTCAGGGTAGTGCCAGAGGAGAGGGAACATTTTGTATCTATGCAAAGAAAACATTTGTTGGGGATTTCCATTTCTGTGTCTTAGTGGTTTTGCATACCATCTGCTTATAGACTACGCCAGTGTCTGGACCCACCTGCTGCAGCTGGTGGGAAAGGACAGGAAGAAGGACAAGGCTGGAGCAGCCATGGCTGGCTATGTGCTGTGACCATCACTAGTCTTGTCCCCAACAGATAGCCTTGCCCTAGCTGTGACATGGCCTGACTGCATGGACACTCAGGAAAATGGCTAAGCTTTGAGAAAGCCAGCAGCAAAGCACCACACCTGGTAAGAAAAGGGGCAAATGCAGGCAGAGGTAGGATTATAGGAACACAATCATTGGTAACTAAAGAATAGGGGAGGAACAATATCAGCACAGAAGCCTGTGAGATCCTAAAGGGAGAGAACAGGGAGCTGGCAGGAAACAACAGCATGTCAGTGATGAGGAGACACTTGTGGGACCAACAGAAGCCAGCCGTCTGCTCAGGTCACTCAGATCTGGCAGTCAGTGCAATACTTAAACCTCAGAGCTCATTAAAGCCAAGCTGTCTTCAGGCCACATTACAAAGGCCAATGAGACAAGCCAGGATGACCCAGGACTGGGCAAAGAGGAGTGGCCACACCATCAGCAGTGGTTCCACAGCAGCGTAGCTGCTGGGTGGAACACTGATCCACCAAAAATCCCTGGTGGGTGAGACCTGGACAGTGGCCATGCTGTATCTACAAGTCTCCATGCCCACCCAGGCAGAGTCCAAGATCATCCTCTCCTCATGCTGTCCCACTCTTCAGAAGTCACAGGGGCCAGGGCTGCTGTCCCACAGCCCTCACCAGAGCTGTATATCTTGGGACATCCCTGGTCACAGTAGGCATGAAGCCAAGGACTGCTTCTGCAACCATCTAGGGCTGCCATGCATCATCCTCCCCAGCACTGGCTTCAACGAGATCATGGGGTTACTATTGCTATTTTTTACTGCTACTGTAAGCCACGATTTCTATCAAAGAGTTAAAAATGTGAAAGTGTTTTTTGCTGACAGCACCTACCTGCCTGCTCCAGTTACTCACTATTAGACTAGCTAAGTATTGCTCTCATGAAACAAAAGCTAGAGCAAGGCTGTCAGCCAGAAGCCTGCTCAACAGTCTCAGAAACTACTCCCCGCCCCCCGTACCTCACCAACCACAGATTAAGGACTTTTACTGCAGTGCCTTGTCAGCAAAAATTACATCAGTGAGAAGACCCGAAGGAGGCTCTGACGGTCACCTTTCCTGTGTATAGTACCATGTGTCCTGAATTCAGCCTCCACAACAGGTGATGGATCTGTGACAGCTTTATCTCGTTTCATCTCATTAATACCAAAGTTTACCCGTGTGCCCTTACAGAAAAAATAATAATAATTTGAGCATCTAATAAAAGGATCAAACAGTGTTTAACAGATAAGAATATAAACGCTGAAGTATAAATGAGATTCAAGAATTACTGAACAATGAGAGGCAAAGAGCAGGCAGGAAGGAGGTGAAACGCAATTTTTCTGTGATTGGGTGAGAGTTTCAATGAGAAATTGATCTGCTCTCTAATAAATCTTCTTGCCTGGACACCAAACGTGGCAAGATGCTGCAAGAATGCTGGGGTCCCCACAGTAGTGAGGAAAAGGCATTTTGATTCCTATGTGCTCTGCTTTCCAGGCATAAATATTAATAAGGTTCCAGCCCCAGTGCTTGTGCTGATGCAGCTGTTTCTACATTCATGTGGAACAAATTCAGTAAATGCAAAAGAGAAAGGCATGAAAGAAAATATTCACTTGCTTGTCTGAATTATTCTTGAAGTCTGGTCTTGGCCCTTTCTTTCCTGAGCAGGATTTTGTTTTTCGTTGTTCAGTCTGAACAGAGATCAAGCAAATTTGCATCGTTGGAGGATGTGGCTGCAAATGGCAGTGCCAGGGGGTAAAAACCACTGTGTGACCGAGGGTAGAAACTGGGAGAGCATGATGCAGAACCCATATGCCCAGCAAACATTCCTTTTTTCCGTTGATTCTTCTCGGTTAAATATTATTTCTTTCCACCCCAAGGACTCATCCTTGAAATCCTGATAGTGGCACGCTGCCCTGCACCCTTACCAGATGGAGTTTCTATTGAAACTACTGCTTTACCAGCTGGGATTTGGTATAAGAAAGCAGGAATCTTAGTAGCCGGGTTGAACAAAGCAATTTTTACAAGGTTTTCTGCCACCACCCTGCTCTCTACTCCCTGCAGTGATATTGCGGCTGGCAGCGCGGCTAGCTAAAAGGAAGAGTGTGCTTGTCAACTCGTTAACACTTTCTTTTTCCCTTTGCAAGTGGCATGGTTGTGCAAATGAGTTGTAAAGATCCTATCAGGCAGCTGCTTTTGGCTGCTTCTCAGGTGTCTGAAAGGCATCTGTCAGAAGCCTAGTAAGAAAATGAATGTAATTTTGAAGACTGAAATAAATTATGCCCCCAGATCACTCATACGAATGTTACATCTCTGGCTTGCTGGAAAAGAAAATGACTGTTTGGAAAGATTTTTGTCTCTCCTGTCGGTCTACAGGGAGACGATCTGTGTGCCAAGCGCTTTGAGAGGAGAAAAGCAGGATCTGGGGTTTGCTTCTCAGGGCTCTGGTGTGCCTCTCTCCTGGGGGTGGGATTCATACAAAGGCTTTGATCGTCTGGGTTATTACTGCTGGAAGCATCCTTGCCAAGCTAGAACCAGTGACAGAGATGAAAACATGTTTTGCAGCCCTTCCTCCCTGTGGTACTGAAAGGAATTCCTGCCATTGGGATTGCAGTGACAGGGGAAATGTGGAGAAAATGGAGTGTAGTGACACAGGGCCAGTTTGCTGGTGCTGACATTGTCACCGGAGGTGAGCAAAGTAGGTGATTGGAAGATGCTTATAGGGGAATGGAGGGAAGGCAATCAGTCGCTGCCCACAAATCTGCATGAATGCCACAGGCTGAAGTTTCAAAGGATGTAGGTATCCAGAAAGCCATCCAGAAGTAACTCAGCCCAAAACGCAGGATTTTGAACAGCTGCTAAGCAAAGTTCATCACTATAAGCTTTATCTCCTACTCACAGGAGTAGCAAGTGGTATTTTCCAATCGATTTATGTCTCAGATCCTGAATATTATGCAAAGATACTACTCCTAAAGGCTATGAAGTCCTTTGTCCTCCTCTCTCTTGTTTTTCCCATTTATGTTTCCCTGCAGGAATTCCCTACAGGATTTAGGGCTAAATTTCACATGATTTGTGATTACCTCATAAGAAACACATAACCAGTGTCCCTTTTAGAGGTCTTCAGGCACACACGAACCTTTGCATCCTGAGGAAGGCCACCACCCATTCCAGGACTCTGTGACAACAGCAGCAACAGTGCTGGCACCAGCTTCTTCAAACACCAAGCAGAAAAGGCAGATGAGTTCTCACGCTTTCTGAAAGGCAGCAGGAACATGTATTTTTCAGTTGCTGTTCAAGGGTAGGATAAACTTTTGGAGCACACAGCTTCCACTTCTTGGAATCCTACATGACTTTGAAAATACAGTAAAGGAACTCTGACAGAATTTTTGTAGGACAGTACATTCTGAGAGCATAAGTATTCTGTCTGTTTTGTTATCTGGTAGACAGTAAACACTCATCATTGAACACTATAAGTACTATTACAAACTCAAATATTTGTGACGTAGCTCTGGAGATTGGAGATGGATCACTGAAGTGATGTTTGTGAAAGTTACAGTTTGTGTCATCATCAATAACACCTAGGGTGTCAAATACATCTCTGAATCCTGCTGTTCAAGGACCATATTATGAACTTGAAGATTGTAGCCTGAATAGCCATTCTGAGTGGTTCAGAGAATGCTGGGCTGCTCTCTAGTAATGCACAGCTTCTAAGCTTCTGTTTTGGATATTTACTCTTTAGGTTAAACAACTGCTTTCAATACAGCAGGAATGAAAAGCCAAGAGAAAAAAGTGACTTGAGCTAAGCCATGTCTGAGAGAACACTAGGCAGCTTGCTAGGGCCTGTGAGCTTTGTGCAAGGAGGAGGAAGATAAATAATCAAAGCTGACTTCCTCCAGCTAGTTTTGCTTGCAAATGGAAGAGTTAAAAGATCATAACACACTTTAAAAAGTAATGAAAGATACTGGCTGTTTGGAGAACTAGACTGAGGGGCAAGCACTTGCTGGCATGCTTGAAAAAGAAGCTGTGCGCAGGCATGTCCTGTAGGCTAAGGAACTCTGTGGGACTAGGTATTAAGTCCAAATACCAGTTTAAGTGGGAAAAGAAGATTCATAGAAATTCTGGCACCAGCAAAGGGAGAGGACTCAGATGAACAGGGAAGAGACCATGTTCCATTTCTCTCCCAAAAGCACCTGAATCTGAGTCAAACAGCACTCTTTTCTTGAATCAGTGACTTCCATTGCTGAGAACAGAACTCTCTGTAACATGAGTTGTAAAGTACCATGCTCTGGTTCAAGCACAAATCATGGTCTGCCTGTGTTATATACTCCATCTTTGCATCCTGCAAGGTGACCTGGGGGAGAAAAATAGCAGAATCCATCGGGTGTGTGGTACGTCTTGTGGGATCCTGGCACTGAATTGCAGTAAAAGCAAAAGCATTTTTCTAAATTCTACTAAAGTTATTTTGTTGTTTTTTGGGGTTTTTTTTCCCCATCTCTTCCTTTCTCAGACTTTCAAAAGTTCAGTCCCACTAGGCTTTCATGTCTGTCCCCTGCCCTGTCAGGTCACAGATATGTAGTAGCCCATTGCACCTACAAATCTCACTACAGCTGCTGGCTTTATGGCACCAGAATCAGAGTTTGTAAGCCACTTTGGGATTCTCCAGAAGAAAGTGGCTTATGTGCATATAAAACACGATTTCCAGTCAACTGTGTAAATCTGATCTTGTCCCTGAGGGGAATGATGAGTCACCCTGTGTTAGTGCCTCCCATCCGTCACCTATGAACTCACATACCTCAACTCCTCTGCTATTTCTAAGACGAGTTCCTCCAATGACTCACATAGCAATACAAGGAAAACGTCTCATTCAGTAACAACAGAAATGTAACTGGACTCACAAAGGTCCTTACGAGCTGCATGTTTCACAGACTTTCATTCAGCTGTGGGGAGACAGGCAAGGCCTACTGCGTTCTTTCAGAGTCCTTCTGCAGAGGACTGAAATAAAGCAGAGCGGAAGGGATTTGCACAAGCTCACCATCACAGTCAGGCACAAACCCCAGCAGCCCCCCATTTCTAGTCCAACATACTGCACAGTAAATCATGACAAATTGCCCTTTGGGGAATCTTCATGCCACATACATCTCAGGCTTCTTCCCACCCAGACAGGTAAAGCCCAACAGATTGTGTGACAGACTCCATAAAAAGGGTGTTCTCAAAGATGGTACCTTGAGTCTTTTGGAAATCAAGGATTGGTTTCCCATCGAAGCAACACCTGGGTAAGTACCAACAGACACACTGAGGAGTTACTGTAGCAGTGCTGCTAACACCCTCACAGCAGCTCATGAGTGTTTTTTCAGATATGGGCTTGTTATTGGAGGGGGGTGAATAGAGTGGATGTCTGGCCCTGAGACTGCTTTAGGTTATGACACTGATAGCAAGAATTTGGTGCACTCTCCTTGCAGATCTCTTAAACTGTGATTTTCATAGAAGTTCACCAGTGTAATTCCCTCATTTTCTGCAACTCTTTCAAAAGTTCCGGTCTGGATTCTCTTCCTGCCTATCTTCTGGGTCCATAAGTCAGTCTGATCAACATTTGAAACATTTTGAACCCTCAGATTACAAGAGCTCTGTGATCGTAGTTATATGTTTCAGGAGCAGTTTCCTATCACAGCTAAACAAACATCCCATCACAGGATCCTAGGAATACTTTCTGACTAGTTTCATTCCTCAAACTGACTCATCATCTGAAGCACTTGCCTTATGAGGAGCAATTGAAAGATCTGGGACTTTTCAGCTTGGAGAGGAGAAGGTTACAAGGGGATTTAAGCACTGTACATTAGTATTTGAAGACTGGGTGTCAAGAAGAGAGAGACAATCTCTTTTCACTTGTGCCCTGAGATAGAACAAGAGGCAATGGGGGTAAGTTGCAGTACAAGAAGATACATCTCAATACAAGAAAAAATTTCTTTACTGTAAGGGTTACTGAGCACTGGAACAGGGTACCCAGGGTGATTATGGATTCTACTTCTTTGGAGGCTTCTAAGATCTGTCTGGATGTGTTTCTATGTAACCTGTCTTAGGTTTTATGATCCTGCTGAAGCGGGGCGGGGGTGTTGGACTTAGCGACTCCTGGAGGCCCCTTCCAACCCCTAATGATCTGTTTTTATGTGTGTGTATCATCATATCAGATGAGTGCTAGAAAGAAGGACTAGAGCAGCCCTACTTAAAAGTGGTTTAGATGGCCACTCCACTACAGCATGGCAAATGCACAGTGTAAGCAGAGACACTTCTTTCTCCCTTTCTTGTTGCCCATGCTTGCCTGATACTGTCCACCATGCCACCACAAGTAACACTCATGGGCAACCTATCTTGTGGAGAAGAACAGGGAGCACAGAAGGACACACCTTTAAACCACACATCCTGGAGCTTGGATCTAGTCTGAGCAGCAGTACATCTGCATTCACACATAGAATGCTTTTGCTACAGTATCTTTGCTTATCCTTAATTTGCTCTGTGATGCCTCTCTGCAGTTGAGGCTTATTCTAGCCTCATACCTGACAAATAAGGCAAGATATAACATGCGCTGCTTTCAGAAAAAAAATATGAGCATGTTAAAGGAAATACAAGAGGTTCCATACACTGCTGGAGCACTTTTTCCTCTCATTTTGCAGAGATCTGGTATCTTTACAGTGCTACAATTAGAAAATTCATTTCATACTGGTTCTGCACAGCAACCCTTAGTCTTTACATCTGCAGTGCAAATAAAATGCAAATAAAAATGCTTACCTAGCATTTCACTTTGCTTATGGATATTTTTCCTTTTCAGAGCTTAAACAGTGATCTACAGATGGTAGCTACATTTCACTAAGAAGTGTTAAACACATAGACATGCTTCTATACAGAGGAACTCTAGGGCTTACTTTTAGAGGTCTTTAGGGCTTAGGATCCCAAGGAAACTGTCATCAAGAAGGGTGGCCACCTTAGGGTAGCACACGCCTGTAGGTAGCTTTGAAGGTTTTGCCTACATGAATAAATTGCCTGCAAAGCTTTGCATATCTTACCTTTCACCCTAATTTCCTTTAGAGTCAATGGAAATCGGTCAGGAGAGGATGCTTTGTGCTCAGAAGAGACCCCAAGCAACTCAGATGAACTCTGTTCTAAAACTGCCTGCTTCGCCACCCTGATCAAACCAGCCTGGGGGAAATCATCACCCACAGATGTCTATCACAGGGATCTCACCACCTGTGTGGCCTCCAGCAGATACTTTATCCAGTGCCTAGGTTTTCATTCCTGCAGTGCTGTTGGCCTGCAGTAGCTTTCCCTCATTTATGTGTCAGCCACAGCCCCTACTGAGTACAGGGCAAATGGACAGCTGCAACAGAGATGAATGTGATACAGAGGAAATTGTTTGGTGCACACAGCCAGCACTCCATGCCTTCCCAAGATGGCTTTTGTCACCTGTTTGCCTGTCTAACCCCAGTTGCCTCAGGCCAAGTGTCAGTTCAAAACAAGCTGTTGTGACAGGCAGAGGCTGATTTTCAAGCCCCAGCCCCTGTACGTACCTTGTGGGAGGTCAATACAAGTGGAGGCAAAGTGTTGAGACTGGCTGCAAAATGGGGACATGGGGGAGAGCTGGGCATGAGCACAAGCCTGATATCACCTCAGCACCAAGGCAGAGACCAGGCATGTCTGGTCTGCCATTGTAGATCTGATAATGCTTTGTGCAAGCAGCAAGTGGCAAATGTAGGACAGAGAGGGGAATCTTCAACCTCTCTCTCTCTTTGAGTTGATCTTGTGCCATGGGGTATCAGGGTATGGCAGCTGAGCTGGGCTTAGCTGCCTCCTGGGATTTAGCAGCAGCACAGGCAGAAATTAGCAGGGCTGAGGATTTTGTCTTTTGGCAGATGCCAGAACTGTAATGGCACAGGGAAGAAAAGTGACAAGCAGTTCTTTTTTTCACACTGTTTATTCAACATGACAACTATATTAGAACTCAGAAATGGAAATTTTGATTTCTAGATATCAAATATAAGGCAAAGGAAATACCGATTAAAAAAAAAATCTGTATCTTGTTTGTTGTTTAGGCAGAGCTGATCACCCTGTCTGTGATGTGAAGGTGTGTTTCCCATCACAAAGGGCTATCAGTGTGGCACCTGTATTCTCAGCAGCAGCAGAGGTAGAGTTAAGGAATGTCTTTTTTCATAATGACCAACTTAGCTGTGCTAAAGTGTAGAGGCCACAGTACTCAAAAGCTGGACCTTTAATTCACTCCCGTATTCCCCGGAGCTCAGCATTCCTCATAATCTGCATTGTACATCCCCGCAACTCTCACATCCTCCAAAGCCGAATAAAGCCAAGGTCGCCGTGACCTCCTCCTTCTCGGGGGGGGGGCGGGGTGGTTTGGTTCTAAGGCTACACAGCACCATGCCAGCCTTCTCCCTTCTATCTGAATGAACCCCGGGGCTCCTCCCGGGTGACTTCCGAGAGCCGCCTGCGCTCGCAGGGCTTTCCTCGCCATCTAGTGGAGCTTCGCTATGACTGCGGTTGCTCCGGCCCCGCCCGGGCACCCTTGGGCGCTGCAGCGGCGGTGAGCACTGCCCGAAGCGGGAGCGAAACCGGGGAGTCGAGCAGTGTTCGGGGCTAGAGCTGTACACTGGGGCTGGGGGGAAACGTCCCGGGAAAGGCTGCCTGTGCCCCCGAAAGCTGGACACGCGTCGGGGAACGCACCAACACTCCCCCATGTGTGCACGCTTAGGGGACCCGGGTGAATGGACGGGGCGCGCACCCGGCGGGCTGTACACGGGCAAAGAGGAGTTGCGGGATGGAGAGCGCGTGCCCGCGAGAGAGCTGCCTCGGGGCACGGAGAAGGGTGTGTACACCGAGCTGTCCGGACAGTCGCTCGGGGCAGAGGAAACCGTGAGGGTACTCCCGCAGCGCTACGGTCCTCGTAGCTGCTTCTTTCTGCGGTCTGTCGGTACCGGAGGTGGCTCCATAGCGGGGGCGGTCGCGGCGAAACCCCGCCCCCCTAGGCCAAGGGGCGGAACGCCGGTTAGGCCTTCCCTGCTCGGGCCTGGTCACACCGGGAAGGGGCCGATGGAGGCCGCAAACAGCAACGCCGCGATGGGCAGCATCGCCCTGCATGACTTCAGCGGACGGCTGGGCGAGCAGCGAGTGCACTTCCACGCTATGCGGCTGCGGGACTCACTCTTCCTCTGGGTGGGCGCCGCGCCCGCTCTCGCTAGCCTGGCTGTCGCCATGTGCAGCCCTCGCGTGAGTGTCCCCGGCGGCTCGCGGGGGGACCCTGCGTGAGGAGGGAGCTCGGCGGGGGTTTCCCCCTTCCGTGCCCGCTTCCCCGCCGGCCCTGAGCCCCGCCGTTGCTGTGCTCCCGTTACAGGACAACGTCCCGGTAGCCGCCTCGCTTCTAGGGGACCCTTCTGACACCACCTCTGCCTGCCTGGCCCAACGCTTGGGTAGGTGCCGGCGGGGCGGCTGCGCGGAGGGAAGGAGGCCATCGTGTGCGTGTGGGGCGGGGGCGCGCCTGGTGATGGCGATGGAGTAGGTGAATGCAGGCTGATGCGGGGCGGGTCGCGGCACTTCCAGCCGGCAGGGCTGTGCTTTGGGGGCGCTAGGCGTTATCGAACGCATTTTATGTGATTTCCTGCCCTTGGCCAGCAGTGTGAGGCTGCGGAAGCGCCCACCTGTGGGATCTCCAGTGACCCCCTTCCTTTCTGTTCTTCTGTGCCATGGGGTAGCCATGTGCATTTTGCCTGAAGAGGAAGCGAAACCCTACCATGTTTTGCATGTTTCAATTCCCAGATTTTGCAGATTTACGTCCTTGAAAGTCCTGGATCGTCTCACGCTTAAGTATCAGTGTTTGACATGTGTAAGGGACTCTCACATGCTCGTGTGAGAGTGCCCTGCTGTACCTAGTGCAGTGCCAGTGTAGCCAGATTTTTGAATATTAACACTGTATCAGACTGTTGTACCTCGTAAAGTAATTGACCTTACACATCCTAACATCCTCACCTCTGTGACACCTGCATCTTTCCGGTTACCTACCAGTAACTGATACAACTACAGCTGGTGAACTGTTGAAGTACTTGTCACTAGGTTTTAAAGGCAAGATACTGTGCTTAACCTCATCTTCTGTTGTTTCAGTTGGAAAGGCCATAAAGTTCTTCTTAACAATCTGTGTGATGATTTTTGTTCCAGTCTACATGTCCTGCACTTGTTTGATCAGGTAGTTTCTTGAGTCTACACCTGCTTATCTTCTTTGGCCATAGATATATGCATCAAACGGGGTGGCTCACAATACTTACTGACCTTTGAAAAACAGTATGAGCATCCTTTCTTCTTCTACCTTACCTTTAAGTAACCACTGTCGTCGTGTTCCCTGGTGGCAGGGCAGCTCTTTCTCTACATGCTGGGTTCAATAATTTCTACTTAAGTAATAATTCTACGGGGTACTGTACAACATTACCTTAGTACATTATCATTAAGAATTCAGTAAAGTTGTCATCAGAGATCACCGACTGTGGATAAAGTGTGACAGTTTATTCTACTTTCCATTTCCACTACTAATTTCTTCTGAAATTTCATTGTATTGATGGAGTCCATGGAGTCCAGCTAATACTTTAAGTTCTTCTGTCCTTTTTTTTCATGCATGTGCTTGTTATCCCCGGTCTTAAAAGATTTATTACAGATTCCATAGCTGCAGTTGGTAATAATTGTCTTTCCATATATTAGTTCTTTAGTGTTCTGAGGCAGAGGCTATCTGTGTCACCAGATCTTTCTTCCAGTAAGTGGTCTCAGTTTTGCCACCTGTTTTTTTAAGGTGCTTTTCTTATCCACATTATTTATTTAATGTACTTTGTTACTGAGAAGTGATAATATTGTTTGGTACTGGTGTGTTGTTTACTTTTTGTCTTCAGACCATAATGGATGTTACAATTTTAATTTTGTTTGTGTGCTTTGTTCTTCATTGCTTCATCTCAAGCTTTCTGTGCCACTTGTGGCCCAGCTATGCTTTTGGGCCATGCTCTTCTGTATGTGTGCTGTCTAACTTCTGGGTTTTAGTTTTCCTTGTTAGTCAGTCCTCTTTATATTCTATAGTCAGCTCATGGTCACTTAGTCCATAACTGTTTGTTTTTCTGAAACCAGTGGGTCTGCAAGAGCATCATTAAGCATATCACTATCTTTGTTTCATGAAGTGCTTGGTAAGGAAATCTCTGTTCAGCCTTGACAAGAGATACCAGGCTTTGCTGTTACTAGTAGGTTTTCCTTTCACAAATTCTGTAATAACAGAGATGCTGTTAACAGCCAAGTCTGTCTTGTAGTTGTACTTCCACATTACTTCTTTTTAACCATCCTGCCATGTAGTAATCTTCAGGCAAGCAGTCTTTTTTTTTTCCTTCTATGCTGTTACCAGTTTCTTTTTTCACGCAGTTTCCATTTTGGTTTTTGTAGGCACAAAGTAGCATACTATGCTGTTTGAACAGCTTCATACCATCACCTGACCTTTTATTCCTGTGTTGTCAGGTTCCCTGCCCTGCAGCAGGTGTCTCAGTGCTACTGTACATCAGCGCACACATCCTCCTGTTTTCTGTAGGGGTCCTACACAGCAAAGCTGTGTTTGCTGTACTGGCTCGATCTTCTCTCTTACTTCAGGTTGGTTTTATTGTTGTTTTTCCGTTGCTGATGACACATTTTCCATGTTTCTACTCCTCTTTCTACCTATTTCTATCATCTGTGTGATGAACAGGGACTGTTTTTCACCAACCTACCACCCTGTCCAATTGCTTGACACAAGATGTGTCTCACTAATCAAGAAACTCAAATCCTGAAGGACTGTTTCTGCATGTTCCTTCTGTAGGAATTGGAAAACTCTGAAGATCACTTCAGTCTCCTTGAGTCTTTCCCAGATGGGTACAGCATGAATTGTGTACACACCTTTGCTTGATACTTGCACTGTCCATTCCGTTCCCACTGGGCTCCTCTACAAGCTTAGATTTGGGCCGTGGCTTTGTCCATGAAGTTGTAGGGGCAGCTGCTTCAGTGCCTCTGGGCAGTCAGCATGCCCTGGATGATGGGCTGCTGTGGAAACTTCACCCGCTTTGAGGGGCTGAAGCAGTAGGGGTTAGCAGACAGGCTGCCTGGGATGCACACCTGCTGGGTGATTTGTAGGTAAGCCCTGTCTTTTCACCATTCTCTGCTTTACTCTGAAGTTGCAGATAGTCTTCCATAGAAGCATAAGGTCTTTCTTCTGCCCTTCCCACAAGAGCTCGTGTGTCTAAATAAATCCACTGGGAAGTGAGGGCACAAAAGGTCCTGCTGCCCGTTAGAACAAGGGCACAGGGCTAGGAGCATCGCTTCTTGGTATAGGCAGCCCCAAGGGGTTCAGCATTCCCAGGAACTGGAACAGCATCCCAGACACTCAATTTGATCTTGCACAAACATAATTAAGAAGTTGAGTTTTAACACTGCAGTGTACAGTATAGCTCTGTTAACTAGGATAATGGTATTAATTAGTTTAGAATTAGTGTTACATTCATTTACAGTGTGATGATGAAGCACTAGTGCTTACAAAACATTCTGCTTTATACCACAAAATCCACTGCCAAGCACTAATTTTTGCAGTTGGAGCAATGTGCTGCATTGTATCAGCATTTTGTAGTGCTAAGTCTTAAAAGGCAAGTGAGTCCTTGCATTTCAGCAGCAGCTCTACTTATTGAGTGGGTAACCTGTTAGAATGGAAAACAGTAATAAATTGATTTGCATAATGAAAATGCCTCAGAGGAGCTGTTTAATTACATTTTATATGTGGATATAAAGGTTCTCTGTAGTTAACTTTCTCATTTAGAAAGGGCTGAGATAGATTGGTTCTGGTGTATCTCGTTTCAGTTTTTAAAATTCAAATGACATTTTAAAATATTCAACAGAACAGTTGGATCACCAGCTCTGACCTCATTCCCTGACAAGATACCTTGTGACCCAAATACCAGTTTTTGTTTTCCATTTCGCACAATTTAAACTTAGCACCTGTCTTCCCTTGGTGGCGCTGAGGTTTTTCCCAAAGTTTAGCTTTATTAATGTATGAAGACACACACTTGCTGTATTTCTAATGTAAAATCTAAGTAGGATTCCATTGTATTTATAAAACACTCCTTGGTGTTATCTGTTCTATTCTAATAATTAAGACTTCCTGCTCTAGGGGACATTATTTTAGTCATTGTTAATTAGCTCTGTCACGGAAGGCAGCTTTTAATTTTACAGCACCTCTCTCTAGGTATTTGTCCTTACAGCAGCCTGAAGCTTGTGCTCAGCCCATCATGTTTGACCAAGGCTCTCCAGCCTCTTGGAGTGTTCATAGACACCATCTCAATAAAGGCTAAAGCAAACAAAATTATGGACATCAGCCTTAGACAAGAGTGGTGTGCATTTTGGGGGTGTTTTTAGGGGTTCCTGGTATAACAGAACTTTGTTAATTGGGGCCTAATCACTGTCTTGTGTACTTCTGTGTTTTTCACAACATGGATTTTGCAACTCATAAACTAAAATTCAGTGCTACAGTCTATGGTTTCACTTAAAACTGTGCTGTAGTGAAGAAGCAAACAAAATCCACTAAAAACACTGTGGCTAATGACTTTTTGCATTAGGCCAGAAAGTAGTTGATAGTCACTAGGTTTACAGTGTCTGCTTCCACAGTGTACATAGTTTTGCCCAACATGCCAATGCTCAGGTACTTGTTCTGCTCTTCCTTTGCAACTGGGTCCAGCACAGCACCAGTGCACAGTGTTGTCTTAGCCATCTGCTCAACTTCAATATCATCATCACTTCATTCACAAGAGCAAACTATGGCTGACTGCTCTGTTTTTGTTTTAGCCAGCAAGACCAAAAAACAGATATTTGTCAGCTACAATCTTCAAAACACAGACAGCAATTTCACCTTGCTCATAGAAAACAGGATCAAAGAAGAAATGATGGCCTTTCCAGAGAAGTTCTAGCTTTGCATTGTTGTAAGATAACCTGAGTTTTTTGTTTTGGAAGAACTGATACCATTCTCTACACTGACACTGTTAGTATATTTGTTTTGTATTGCTTTGGTTGACGTTGCAGTTGTTATTAAATATAGAATGACCTAAATGCAGCTGGACCTGGAGATTATTTTGTTTGGGTTTTGTTGTGGGTTTTTTTGGTTGTTTTTTTTTTCCAAATCTGCTACCCTGTTAAGTTGGGGGTAGGTAAATAGAATAGAAAAAAAATCTTGCAGTCTATGACCAGTGTTGTAAAAGTGCATGTGGTGCCTGGCCTCAATGCACTACTGGGATCTGCTGGGAAATGAGTTCCAGATTTTAACTGTACCCTGTACTAATATTGAAGATGGTATAATAGCTTTTAGTGTTCAAATAAAAACAACACCCAACATTTTTGTATCGTAAACCTATAAGATTAAATGAATGTTACTTTGTTGCTTTAAGCCCCAGGTAGTGCTAAACACTCTATTGCCTTTCTTCCTGGGCACTGAGAACACTCAAGTTTTACAAAGGATTATCTTTCCAATGTCTGAAGCAGGCTACAAGAAAGCTATAGTCAGGCTTTTGACATGGGTGTACAGTGAGAGGACAAGGAGAAAGGGTTACAGACTTGAGGAGGGAAGATTGAGATTGGATATTAGGAAACTTACCTGTGAGAGTGCTGAGATGCTGGAACAGGTTGCCAAGGGAGTTGTGGCTGCCCCTGTCCTGGAAGTGTTCAAGGCCATGTTGGATGGGGCCCTGAGCAACATGATCTAGTGAAGTTGTCCCTGTCACCACAGCAGCATTGGAACTAGATATCTTCAAAGTCCCCTCCAACCCTAGCCATTCTATGATTCTACCTCCCTGGAGGCTAGGCACGCTGCTATAAGAGCATTGTGTGTCTATTGAGCATACTTGTTATCAAAATCAGCAGTCACTGGCATTGCCACTGCAGGGCATCCTGCTGCCAAGGTATTTATCCCTGGTCTTGCTTCAGGTAGAATGGGTATCCTTTCAGAGGCAGATCCCTGGGCTCTTTCATTCAATGAGAAGGGCAACTAAACGGTAACTAATTAAAAAACCCCAAACCAGCCACAGAGCCCATGGCATGACCATCTGCAGCTGGTGATACCCTTGCTGTGGCACTGTAATCAGCAACTAAAAACTGAGAGACTGCTGCCATAGAAGGTGCAACCCCTGGTGAGTGCCCTGTTCAAAAGGGAGAGCTAATTTCTAGCAGCTTCAACGGTCTGGATTTGATGTTACTTACCTAGTAGGAAGAGCCACTGTTCCCTGGCTGCACTTCAAGGTCAGAATAGCAAAAAGCAACTGTTTGAGGATATTTTCCTTCTAATTTACACCACCAAGGAAACAGAGACAGCTATTACTCTGTGATTGACTATAAAGGTTAATTAGTTGCAAATCAATGTGCTGATTTAATTACCCCAATTTACAATCAGCTCATTCTGTTGGTAGAAGAGGGTACAGTTGTTTGTTGAGGCATCCCTGACATTAGCTGCTGCAGAACTGTTTCAGAAATCACTGCAAGGGAGCCAGACCGAGGATGGGACAATGTAACTTTATTCTGTACATTTACATACAAAGTTCTTTTCAGTAGGTACAACAGACGTAACATCATGCAGACATTTAGCTTGTAAGACTGTCTTCAGTACTTGATTTAAGCTTGTGCTATGAGGAAGCACCACCAGACTATTCATGGTCAGAACATACAGTAATATGATTCTTTACAACTTCTTCAGAAACTGAAATGGGGAGGGAGGTCTCACCCACTAGACATAATACACCATAATCTTTTCCCAAAAAATGTTATACAATACATTTAAAATGAGGTTTGTATTTATCTTAAAAAAAAAATCAAAGCAAAACAGAAGAGTTACAGGAAGGGAGATACCATCCCTTCCTCTTGTTGTCTTATGTGCCAGCTACAGGCGCAACTTGACATTCACAGAGTTCAGTTAATGGCACTTCTGCTTCCAATTTGGTGACCTTTAGTGTTTGGCTCCAGGAAGTGGCAACAGTTAAGTATTTCCATTAAAAAACCCGAACTAAAACGGAAGCCTGGTCAATGAAACCAAAAAGTAAATCATACAACCCTTTCTGAGTGGCCATAAAACACTTGCAGACAGCCAACTGTTGTTACCCATTTGTAGTATCTGGCCACAAAAGCAGTACTGAAATCTCAACAGGGCGCAAAACCCCCCAAGATCAAACATAACATCACGCTCACATTTTTGTCTAAACTCACAAAGATGGAAGAAAGCCCTGAAATGGTAAGCCCAAAGACAATCCCTTGATGGGCTTAGAGGTTACTGAAGGTTCACAGAAAAAGGCCAAAATGTACAGGAGACCTTTGACCACTTCCCCCTGTTGGGGTGGCCAAGTGAAGCCACCTGAGAAAAGCCTTTCCTCGTGATGACTGTGGAAAGGATGTGGCTGAGGAGCTGCTGGTGTGGCAGGCTGGGACCCCAGCAGAGAGCCCTGTCCTGATGCAGTACCAGGCAGAACAGATTAAGCTTCTCTGCCTTTTTGACCTGCTGCTTCACCTTGTACCAGACTCCTCTATGCCAGATACATTGAAAAAACTTTCCAACTCTGTGAGTGTGTGGAAAATAATAATAATCACAGAAGTGTTCAGCTTTTCTGGAAAAGAAGTGAAACTGGAGCTGCCAAGGCAGGAAATTTGTGTTTTATTGTCATGACAGAGGGCCAGACCAACTTTAGAAGCTGGGGCTCTGTATGTTGCAGATCAGTACTGACTGTCTGGTCTCACAAAAAACCCTCAACCCCAAAAGCAGCAAATCAATTCAATGTAATGAGAACCTTTTTGGGGACAAGTTGTGCTCTATGTTCCTGTCACCTAGTTTGTTTACTATAGAAAGGTAGGTAAACAACCATTCTGTGCCCTGGGGCCCTCTGTCATCTGAGAACCAGACTAGGAAACAATAAAGTGCTGTGGACAAGAGTGATGAGCACACCATGACTATTGATAATGCTGGAAGCAGCCGGTTTTACTAGGCTTATGCCTGGTCTACAGGAGTTGTACTAAAGCTCCAGCACAGAGGCAGAGACCAGGCATGGAGCTGCTGGCTCCATGGTGTGGTGGATGGTAGGACACTGCTCTCTGCCTCTGTGCTTGCACCGTCTCCACTTTTATGCCCTTTTTCTCTTCCCTTGATTTGTTTTTGCTTCAATTATTTTGTTATGAACCCAGTTTCCCACCCTGCCCCATCCCAACGTATGTGGCCTGTGGCAAGTATCTTGCATTGCCAAGTGCGAAGGCCTGGGTTTTTTTTCTCAGGTGTACACTAACTGCAGAAGTCTCAGTGTGGAACAAACAGAGAAGCAGCCACACTCAAGCATGACAATAAAACTTGAGCGTAAGGAAGATCATGCTGTCACTGTCACAGCAGGTCTAGGGAAGGTGAAAAAAACATGGTAGTGTAACTTTGGGGGAAAAACTACCATCACTGGTCCAGTGTTTATTACCGGGCTCAAGAAGAAACCACATGTCCACATCCTCTGTACAAAAATTAGCAGCTTTAGGACAACATTGTTACTGTGAACACAACAATCTCTTCTGTAGGTCTGACTGGCCTACACTTAGTGTCTGATGCACCATTTACTGCATTGCTCACCAGGGAGCATGTATCGCTGATTTATTTGGGACAGTAAGAGGACATCGGCAACCAAATGGAGGATGGAAATTGTTAGGTACAGTAGTTAAGTAACAATATATACAGCAAAGGAGGAAGGGAGAGGGAAGGAAGAGGAGGAGGAGATAGCAAATGAGCACCTCCCACACCTACAAACACAAGATGCACATCAAACAAAGTGTCACTCCTATGGACACCCAGTACAACATCAACATCCTGCTGCTCTGTTTTGCTTTAACACCTGCACTACCAAGCAATCACAAATGGATGGCTTGAGTGAGAAAGGAGAAGAGGGAGGAAGAGAGAGCAGGGAAGTTAACTACAATGCAAGAAGGCTGTTTGTTTGCAGAGTCCTTGCACTGAACTAGATCCTAATGATATTTGTACAGTGAGAACCAAGAGCCGATGGCCAAGGTTAATTGTTGGGTTTGGGGCTGGAGGAGAGAATTCAAGTGGCCATTATCAAAGTGCCATATATACAGTAGGAGACAATCTGGGTGATATCTTTGCTTAGCCTAGAGTAGGATCTATCCAATTTAAGTCCATCTTTTTTTTTTTCCTTGAATGAAAATCCTGGAAGAGCAGTTGGGGAAGGGGGGAGATCTGGGTGAGTTCACTGTATATTCTTGGATCAGAACCAGAAAACATCTTTAAAAGCCCCAAGACAGCCAAGAGTAGACTCTTAAGTCATTATTCACAGGCTAGCAATTCATTCCTTTCCAACAGTCACTTAAGCATTTTGTCCACGTAAATGAAAAACCCAAACCCTGGCTCTCAAACCAGGGGAGGCAATGCCAGGACACTTATTTCCCAGGAGTGAGACTCTTCACCTGTGCTGCCTTTTGGAATAAAAGTGCAAACTGTAGAGTCCATGTCCCTCACTTTTTGTCCTTGTTGGTCTGTATTCTTCTCCTGCAGCCATTAATCAGTTATTCTCTGTCTCCTGGCAATTAATGCCATTCTCAGCAAAACTAACTTTTGCATCATTGGGGAAATAATTTCCATCACAGACATGGCTATTGCAGAGCAGTGGGAACCGTTCAAAATTGATTATTGGACTTTTCAATTGCAGAAGGCTTATTCTTACTGAAAAATCAGATCGTTTGGGTAGGATTTTCTTCACTGTATTTGGTTAAAAAAAGTACTAACTTAAAAAATAACTTTTAAGTAGATGAGGGCTATAAAAAACATAAGCTGCCTAAAATGCAGTTAGAGTTTGAGTCACAACAAGTTGTGCTTGCTTTGTTTTTTTCCTTTTCTTTCCTTTTTTTTGGATTTTGGGGTTTTTTTTTTGGTTTTTTGGTGTTTTTTTTCTTGTTTTTGTTTTTTGGCATATACAAACACAGCAGGCAACCTGGGCTCTTGGGCTTTCTACGAAGTCTGAGTTTCAGTCAATTCAACTTTGCAGTGGTTCCCTCTTTCCTTTAACAAAACACAAAAACAAAACAGAAAACAACTCCCCCCACCCTCCCCTCGTGGTTTCTTTCCTGGAATGGCTGCACCTCATAATAAGATGGCTTCATTTTTGTGATCTATGAAAGGAAAAGGAAATAAAGTGCTTCTTGAGAATAAATCAAAATAAATATACATATTTAATGGCAGGAAATAAAAAGAGTTCTGAAAGGCGACCTCCAGCCAGGTCTTTTCTCAGAGAAGTCTTTTCCCCCATAACTTCTTCAAGAGCAATCTGCACAACAGTTGAAGATACAAAAAGTGGCTTTAGCAGCAGAGTTGAATTCCCCCAAGTCTGTGTCTGCTCCAGCACTGGTTTGTAAAATGTGTGCAAAAAACCTTTGCCCAAAGTGCTGCTCCTCCTGCACAACAGCATCAAATAAAATACAAAAGAAAGAGGAAAAAAAACCAACCCAAAAACCCAACAAAAAAAAAAAGAAAAAAAAAATCACCCAGTTACATTGACTTCATCCCGTTGGCAGTGGTGTTCTCTGAGATCCCGTCGCTCACAGCTGCTGAATCATGAAGGCCAGAGTAATCCTTGAGTTCAGAGTTTGTCAGGAGCAAGGGCTGCTCCCCCTTCTTGTGTGGCAACAGAGGCTGCCGTGTGTAATGTTCCCCATCCGGGATGTTCTCAGGCAGGTTCTGGTTCTTGCTTTCCGGCAGCAGTAGGATGCAGATGATGCAGATGAGCGTACAGCAGGCAAAGATGACGTGGTGGAGGAAGTAACCCTTCTGGTTGTGGAGCTCCATGATGGGGGCAGTCAGGCGGCCAAAGCCTGCGCTGGCCAGGACCAGCCCCAGCCCTCCTCCTCTGCAAACACAAGAGCAGGTTAAAGCTCAACATGATTCCTGCCAGCAACCCCCTCCCTCCCCCACATTGACGCTGTGGGGAGCCCACAGCCCCAACAGGTTGCCTGTAAGTCCTACCCTGCTATCTGGCATCCCTAGGCACCTGAAATGTCTAAAGCGAACCTGGTTTGCTCACAGCTTTCATACTGTATGGTTACTCCAGTGGGGAGTTGCTCTGCTGCTGTAGATCTTTGCTGCCCCTCAGTGTGGGGAAATAGCTGCACTCAAGTACCTTTTCACAACCGTATGACTGCCCCTACATATAAGCAGAATAGGAGCTAATTTACCATGTGAATGTGTTGACTCCGAAGTTGCTCCCATTTCCCACATTCAGTGAGGGAAAACCAGACTCTGCTTAGCGTGGCAGCCTTCTCCAGCTTCAACAAGACACCAAGGAGCAGCAGGTACAGAAGTCAATGTTAGCTGCCTCTTAGTTATCAGCAGCGGAGACAGGAGATGAGACTTTACAGGCCACTGCCTCAAGCCATTGTACCAAACACTGAGTACTGAAATCATAGAATCATTAGGGATTGGAAGGGACCTCGAAAGATCATCTAGTCCAATCCCCCTGCCACAGCAGGACCACCTAGACCAGGTTGCACAGAAACACATCCAGGTGGGACTTGAACATCTCCAGGGAAAGCGACTCCACAATCCCCCTGGGCAGCCTGTTCCAATGCTCCGTTACCCTCACTGGGAAGAAGTTCCTTCTGATATTTATATGGAACCTCCTCTGTTCCAGCTTGCACCCATTGCCCCTTGTCCTATCACTAGATGACCTTGAAGAAGAACCTGTCTCCATTGTCCTGACACCATCCCTGACATACTTGCTAAAAAAAAGCATGTTCTGATTGGAACCTGATGTTGTACACACTGATGTTGTAATAAAATAACACACTTTCCAGAAACAAAAGACAGCCAGTGTAGGAGAACAGGATTTGGGGATTCATTTCCTAGACCCCCACTCACTGTTGAAAATGAGGTTGGTCCCTTGCTTTATTCTTGCTTATAAGAAGGTTAGCATTGGTGAAACAGGTAACTTTATAAAATACCCTTTATGATTATGTATTCACTGCAATGTCCTTGTGTACTGGGATCATACCCGCAGGCATGGAATCTACCTGTGCAAGTTAATTCAGTGCTCTCTTCTGATGCTTGGCTGTGTAAGCAACCCCTCTTGCAAATCCCTCATGTTGCTCTCAGCATCTCACCAGACACCTGAGCAGGAAGAGCTGGCTCACCTCTGACCACACACACACACCTTGTTTTGAGACACAGCTCATCCTCCCTCAACACATGTTCTCACTGGGTGAGCCTGTACAAGAACTGTACATCAGGTATCTGTCTAGGGCAGAGCATTCCCTCCTCCAGCTATGGCACAACTGAGGTCTCTGGCCAGTGGCATGTCACCCTCCAGTGACTTGTTTTAGCAAACTTCCAAGAGTGGCAGCTTGCTTCTCATTTTCTACAGACTGCTGCCTGCAGAAGGTCTCCCCATGAGTTTAATTACTGGCACTCTGCTCCCAGTCCCCCACCACTCTTTCTGCAGCTCCTCCTGGAGATGCCATCTATTCCCAAACCTTCTGGTAGTCAGCAGGCTTGGGTGCTTCACTTCCTGGCCCACTGGAAGAGATGGAATTATTAGCAATAGCTGGACCTTACAGAAGACAGCTGCATGAAGCACATGAACTGCTTGGAAAAAGAAGCTTCCCTGACTATTTGGCACGCTAAAAATCTCAGCACTGTAACCTACCAATCCAGTTGCACTCAGCCCACCACTGTGTTAAAGCTGATCTGCACCCAGTCCTTTCCAAAACCCACTGCTGTTACTGGATAGCTAAAGGGCAGCAGGCCTCTTTCAAAAGATGCACTTGGAACATGAGATCAAAAGCTCACACATGTGCCTTCTGGTTCTCCAGGCTTGGCAGAGCATCTTGCACACACAGCAGTGCTTTTCCCCAAATCCTGCAAAAGCCCTTTTGAGAAACTGGCCAGCTTTCTCATGGCAATGTTGAAACCCAGCTGAATGCAGCTATTGTGCACCCAGCCTCCCTGCAACTCCATCAATGCTCTCATGTGAGTAATGGACACCAGCAGCCCCCCGTGCATGGAAATCACCCTCCAGGTTGGTCCCAGAACAACAAAAGCTGGGGTACTTCACATCAGTGTTTGCTCTGGCTAAATTGTATCCCAGCCCCTGTGAAGGACCTGAGGTGAGTTTTAAAAGGTGCTGGAGAAGGACATCAAACAGGCTGAAAGGAAACAGGAAAAGGCAAAAACAAAGAGGGCTCTGTCGTTACTGGTCAAGCAGCTCCAGATTTGGAGAGGAAAAAAGAGTTTTTCCGTATGATGTCAGTAATTAGGGCAGGCGATACTTTATCCAGTGCCACAAAAACCTGGCAGGAGAAGGCTTGAAAATATATTTTGGTGTTGTTGAAAATCCATTTAGGAGATGTTTTTGAATCTTTGACTACACTGCAAATCCAAAGTGGGAAAAAAACCCCAAATTAAACAAAACAAAACCACCCCCCCTCAAGACACTCGGGAAATTTGTGTTGTTCATGCGCACATCAGAAAAATGGGTACAGGGCAAGAGAGGCAGCCCCTTCACAATTCACAGTTCTGCGGGTGCTGAGGTGGAAAACCTAAGCATTCTGGTATTCTGGGGTACTGCTCCTCCTTAGTAGAAGGTGTCCCATGGCAGAGGGACAATGTAGACATCACATGTGCTCTGAGTTGTAGAGCAAAGCCAAGGGAGCAGGAAGAGACTGTTGGCACACAGGGCAAGGTCCAGCTTGTCCCCTCACATCCCTAGTGTGGCAGTGGCTGATGTGTGGAGCTTTCCCCAATCCCTGCTTGTTCAGTAGCACTGAGACAGGATGGAGCATGAGAGAGTTGCGGTCCTTCATAGTGGTAGGACCACTCAGCACTGCGTAGTACCCTAATCCTTACTAGTAACAGGGACCCTGAAGCACACTCAGGGTTCACTTGTCTGGTGTCATCCAGCACAGTCAGGGGAAGCAGAATTTAGGCTCCCAGCCGGAGCCAGGATTTTGTTTCATTCCGTGTAGTAATATATGTGATTTAAGGAAAAACCTTGCTAAGGTCATGCTGCACATCTGATCATATTTGTCAGATTCTCTTCTGCTTGACATGGCCAATTCCTTATCAGAGGTCTTTCAAACAGAGGCAGGCATAAAACCAAACTGACGGGCACATAAGTAAATAGCTGTTAGTGTTTTGGGCTCCTGTATGATCATATCCACACCACTCACACTGCTTCTCCCTATGGAAATAACACTACCTATGACATACAGAGTCGGATGAAGACAATGCCGTGGATCACAGAGACTCTGGATACTAAGTTGACAGTACTGCAACAGTATTTTTGCAGAATGGTGAAAAAGGCACAATTTGGAGAAAAAAAATAGAAGAAAGAAATAAAAAGTATCCTCTTCTTCCAACGCATATGACCCACATTGCTAGGGAATTCAGTGGACTCAGGGCAGACTCCTGAATCACTGTGGCAGCACTGAAAGAGAACAGAAAAGCACCACCTCTGTGCTGTGAGTGAGAACAGTGATTACACAGGCTGGTACAAAACCATGACTCGACAAACACACTGTATGGGAAACTCTTCAGTGAAGACACTGTCTGATCTCTACTGTTGCCCAGAATGAAGATGCTCCTCTTTACAGAAACTCTGGGCCTCTGCTGAGATGTGTCTGGGTGCAAAGAGAAAGATGACTTTGTCTTCAGTAAAGGCAGAGCACTCACACACTGGTGTGCTGCTGTAGGAGAGGCAGATCTGCAGAGTGTCTGTACACTCCCAAAGCATTCACTACCTCGTGTTACAGCACCTCCTTCCCACTGAAATACCTCCTTAGCTGAATGAGCTCTGCACACTCAGGGAATTTCTCTTTTCAAACCAAGCTACTCACACCATCACTGTTTGCAGAAATGCACCAGAGTAAGCAAACCAGTAACACAGTCCAACCTCACAAACTGGTTTGGCTAAGAATTGAAGACTACCATGCTGCAAAATACGTAACTGATCCAGTATCAGGCCTGCGGATAGTCACCACGATGGGACACAAGGTGGAGCACTCAGAAACAAAGCCTTTCTGCCTACAGACAGGAGCACACTTAGACTGCAGCAACATTAAAGCAAAGAGTGGCCAAAAAATTGCTGCCTCAAATTATAAGGGATTTCTCCTCCCATATAATGTGTTAAGTTGCACAACTAGTTATCAATTAAAGGAAGATCATTTCATTGCCATCCTTGGGGGGTGGGGGGGGGCTCCAATGTCTCACCTGATTACTGTGGGTGTGATTTCAGCACAAAAGAACACGCTGAGGCTTCCGACAGCATGCGAAGAAAACATACCCACGATGGAGAATGCTGTAGAGAATTTGTCTTTGACGCTGTCACTCATACCTGCCAAGACATGTTTATTCAAAAGAAGTGAGAATGAGGTCAAACTTCCAAAGAAGGAAACAAGAAAACAGGTTATGTTACTCATTCTCGCTAGACTCGAGTTTGAGCCGTATTTGTAACACTAATTTAAACCTGGTATTTATAAAATCCACTCAGGACACAAATATACGTGAAAAAAATCATCAGGCCATGCCAAAAATGGCAGCGATCTCAGAATTATTTATGCCCAGCCACCACAAAAAGGCAAAACCCAAGGAAAAATACATCTCTGGGCAGTCTTTTAGGCAACAGCCACTTCCTTCCATGTTTGACAGATGAGCAGAGGCAGACAGCATTCATCAAGCTGCCAGACTCGTGGTGCAGCGTGGTGGCTCAGGCACTTCAGAAGGCCACAGGACAAGAGAGGAAAGAAAGAAAAGGCATCCTATCTCTGTGCTAAGTTCCTGCATGTGACTGTCTGCAAGCTCTGTTGCAGCTGCCAGCTTGACAGTCTTTGCCTCACAATTCTGGGCAAGAAAGGCTCATAGTGAAGATCTCAGCTCTGTGTCACTCTGTTTTCTCTAATGTTCCATGGCTGAATGACAGCAAGGTTTCTGGGAGTGAACCATGTCTATCAAGCACAGAGAGGAAGCCCAGCAGAAAGGCAATACACCTCTCACTTGATCCCCCTTCATTGTCTTCTGTGGGCAGGGACAGGGTATCTGATTAGGGTTACAGAAGCTCATGTGGTCCATCCTGGCCAGTAAGAAGGCCATGGCGCCCACTGGACTGCTGTGACATATAAGGGGAACACAGTGTGCCTGAGGGGTACACTGAAGGGACTGGAGCTTTGCAGCCAGTGTCACTCAGCTTCCTCCAACCAAGTCCCAAGTCCAGAGAAAGGGCTTCTTGAGAGCACAGTCCCAAGCAGGTGGACTCTGTGTGTTGGACCCCATGACAAGTAACACCTGCTGTGGTTCTTGCTGAATATATCAGCTCTTGGGAGAGCAAAAGGCATTGGGGACCTCTGAGGTTACAACCTGTGCAATGTGCTACAGCCTGCTCAGGGCTAAGCCCTTTCTGCAGTACACTCCAAGCCTGGGGAAGGAGGAAGCACTGCCAACAGATAAAGGATGTGAGCACATCACCCTGCAAGCTACAGCTCTCTGAGGCTCCCTGGCAACTTCTGCACAATGATTGAGGCTAGAGCACTGACCCTGACTGCTCAGCAAAAGAGACCTTGGAAAAGGTAGGCAAGGACAGGCTTGGTAGATCAAAGACAGAACGGTAGGTTTTGTTCTGCTGCTGCATTGCTATGTCAGTACTGCAGCCCGGGATAAGGTGCCTGCAGAAGTTCTTTCTAAGGTGCCTAAATCCCCTTATCAGAAGGGAATTGAGCATCTCAGATCTTTCTGGAAAAGACCATCTGGGAATGCTGCTTCTGAAGAGGAGACTTGCTGAGAAAGCCTTGCCCCATATCTGGAAAGGAACTCTGGGGAGCCTCTATACTCTGTGCTGTGGAGGTGAGTCAGACTATGTGGAGGTGGTGCAAGACCAGGAGACTGCACTGGAACAAACAGAGCAGCCTACGAGCAGGGTCCCAAGGCACTCTGTAGAAGTGGGTGTTCCCCCTGCACCCCCTCTGCGCTGGGTGTTTCAGCCACAGCAGTTCTGGCCCCACCTGCTCCCAGAGCAGAGCTTCCTCCATGATGCAGACTTGTCTGTAGACCATACCTGAGTCTGGAAGTTGACTGTATTTTCCAATCACTGGATCCAAGATCATAGGAGTAATACAAATAAGAGAAAGGGAGAGAAAACAAGAACACACTTGTTACATGATTATTCATGCAGAGGAAAATAACAACAACAAAAAGGCAAATCCCACATGCACTGCAGACCACCCCCCCCCCCCCCCCCACCCGACACTTCTTCGCTGTGACTGACACATTTTCCTGTGGCCACCAGAGAGGACATGCCATTTCCAGGCCCCTTTCAGCTGGAGAACAGAATGCTAATGAGACAGTGATAACAAATGCAGCAGTAAAGCATTTTCAGAGTCCCAGAATTGCCACTGGGATTTACACAAAGGCCTCTTTGTTGGTAATGAAAGGGGAGAGTAGAAACTGCCCATGTGCTGGATCTCTAAGGGAATGGCACATGGAGGCTTTAGTTAGAGAGCAGAACTGGCTGTCAGCACAGGCACACTGATGGAAGATCTGTTCCTTGATAAATCCCTGAGCTGGTGGTCCGTACATCATGCCAGTCAGAGGCTGGGAACAGCTATGCTGGTGATGTCCCACATGATCTCTTGATACCCCACACAACAACCTAGGGGGTCCAGAGGAAGGGCTCAGCATGGCAAACCTCAAGGTGCACTCAGGTTTCCTGCTGATGGAGACACCAGTCAATCCTCTCTCACCCTCCTTCTGAAGTTCTGGTTTGATGTGCTAATTACACACAAATTATGCTGAGGTAGAACATGCAGGAGGCTGTAACAGATGTCACAGTTAGCAAGGGCACTGCTTGTCCCCAAAGACTGACCACCTCTTCTGATAAAGAAGCAGAGCATTGAGAACCGGGGGAGAAAAGGTTCTCTGAAGTTTAAGGCTGCCTTTCGCATGTCTTAAAGGGGCAAGGGCAAAGCAAGGAGGGCTAATGACCACACAGCACTCAGAGAATCTAGATGCCATAGAAGCAGCAAACACCTTGAGTCCTAGCAAACTCCTTCATCAAACTACCTAACATCACCTAAACCCATTATAGGAAAAATGATTCCTACAGGGTGCTCTGCCCCATCTCTCAACCCATTTTTGCTGTTGCAAAACAACAACTGATTTCCATTGCTCTAGAACAAACTTTGGTAGTGCTGGCATCTTTTCTTTCCTCTAAGCAGCTGTACATTTGTTACTGCAACAGCCACAACAAACACCTATATAAATAAATCAGACAGATCTAGTGTAGAGAGTTCCTGACAGACTGAACACATGCAGCATGCATCTGCACACGAACAGCCACATCTGTCACTGGGCTGCGGATGAAGTGGGACCAGTCTCAGCTGGGATGGCTGGATAGGGTAAATGTCTGCTCAAAAGAAATATAAACGACCGAGCTGGGAGCAAACACAGGTGATTTTGAAGTTTCCTCCATGGCATGAATGAGGTTCCCTGTTTCCCTCCTACACTCCTACAAATAGAGGTTAATTTAGTCAATGCTTTCACGAAACAGTCTGTAAATATGGACAACTCTTGTTGGCTTGGCGCTGCCTTCAGCATGTGTGAACAAAATCTTTCCACCCTCAATGCAAAAAACTCTCATTAAAGCCCTTAATTATTTCTAAACTTAGAAATGAAAAACAGCAACAACCAGTGTTCTGGTGTTTGTCTCACGGACGCCTTGCCCAAAGTGGGTGTCTCAGCCCTTTTCCCCCTTCCTTGGAGCAAGGCTTCAGGGAACAGGGGTCTAATGACTGGCAGTTGGCAGAGAGTGGCAAAGCACATCCCACCTTCCCTCTTCTTCAGCACCTTTCTGATCCATCACGTTCCACTTCCTCAACTAACAGAAAACTAAGACAAGGAAATAAAAAAGGAAAGGGAATATTCCTGTAGCAGTTGTAATAGCTAAAGCTGCTCCAAAGGGCCAGAGAACGGTCACTGCAAAGGAAGTGACTGTTGGCAGGAACAACTCATTTGCAAAGATACGTTAACTCACAAACACACGCGTGTGTGTTCACATGGCCTGTACTCATACACCATGTTAAAACAGCGTCTTTCAGTGGCATATTACTATGCTACTGTATACTGCTAACACAAAGCGAGCAGAGGACATGCACCTATTCTCCTAACTCCTGCTTGTTTAGAGGCTACTCTAAGGAGCATATTCAAAGTGGGAAAGTTTTCCCTTCCCACCCCCAATGCAGCTCTTTCCCCAGAGGGTATTTCACTGAAATAAAATTAAAATTGATTTTAATTTAGAATTTTAAAATTGTTTTCAATTGACATATCCACACACATTCTATGGCGAGCCCAAACGCTCAACAAGCTTCACTATAAGGACTCATCTAGAATACAGTGCCTTTTGTTAATGAACTTAAGACAACAAGTGTTTGGGAAATCCATCAAATGAATTGAATTTCTTAAACAAAGCAGGTATACAGCACATCAAACACGATATCTGAGAAATCTAAGGGAATTTCCAGTATTTCCTGGTCTGTTTCACATGTCACACTCCTGTGGTCCAGGCAAGCTCTCATTTCCAACTTACAGTTGAGAAGGCCGAGCTGCAGAAGCGATGCCAGAGCTGTAAGGATCATGAAAAGCAGGAGTCCTCCTCTCCTTCCCAGAAACCCAACCACCGGACACATAGCCAGGCAGGATGCCAGTGCTATCCCAGCCATGGTGTAGTAGTCCGCATAGAAGTTGTGGGTAAGGGCCATCTTTGCCTCATGCCCCATCATGCTCTTTGCAAAGCAGTGGTGTATGCCATAACCAGTGAGCCTAGGGGAAACAGGAGAGGGCAAGAAGAGATCATTGCTGAGAAAGCAATCATGTCATTCAATGTTGGAACGCGTTAATGCAGGAAGAATTTCTTCTGCTGAGAACTACAACACTCAACTCAGACTTCTAGCTGCTACTGTACAAATAAGCAATGAGCAACAGTAACAAAAGAAAAAACATTTGCAATCCACTGGCTTCATTTGTTGCTCAAAACCAGGGTATGGGCAACTTTATAAGGACTCTTAGTACACGGCAGGTTTTCCCAGCGTATTCCAGAACTTCTCTCCTTTCCCAGTGCATCTGCTGAAGGCCACAGAGCCGGCACTGCTGCCAAGCAGCAGCCTATGTGCTCAGGCAGCGAAACACATACAATATGGATGTATCTTCCAGGTAGACAAGCCTGCTGGCTGCACTTCTTTTGATGCAGCCCAGTATGCGATTGGCTCTCCAGGCTGTGATCACATGTTGTGGTTCAGATCCAAGCTCATTTTCAGTTAATGCTTCCAGGTCACCTATCACCCAACTAAACAGAAGGAGATCAGACTTACGAGTTCACACATAACACTACAATGTTTTTCCACAGGTTCCTGGTTCCCACGACTTTAACAATGCAGACTTTCTTCGGCCTCCGGGCGATCTCCTTTTCCAGCTCTGAAAAAAAGAACAAAAATTATTATTTCAGTAGGGTGAACTAGAAGGATAATCCATGAACTACAGATATTCCGGGGGATGTTCTGGAGAGCAGGACACTATCGATTTCACTAACAGCAGCCGTACAGACAGTAAACTGCCTGAAGTCAGGTTCCTCCTTTTATTCCAGGTTTCCTATAACCTTCTCAGGGATAAATAACTACACAAGAATTCCTACACAGCCCAATGTGCAATCTGCTGCTTGTCTGCAGAGCACCCCTGAAAAGCCATAGAAAGGGCTGGAGCTCACATCACATCATGGGAATCTTGAGGTTTGTTCACATCCAGGTTTCAGAAACAAATGGCTGCTTAGCTCATTCTCTTCCCGCTGACCCGCATTCCCAGTATTTAATATTGTTCTGATGGATATCCTAAACAGAAGACACTTCCTCCAAGAAAAGGCCTTGGGCATCATCAACTGTGATGTCTTTGTGTTTCAGAACTAAAGCCTCAACATGTCTTTAAAGTGCTGGGCAGCTGCAAGCTGACTTTTCTGTGCAATACTCTAGTAACACACACATCTTGCTTTTCATGTATTGCATTTTATATTCTTGTTCACATGGCAAAAAATGAAAGGCACTGCTTACTTCCCAAATATCACTAGGTTAGAACTTTAACACCTACTCAGGCAGGTCATGCAAATGCTGTTTCCAAACTACTGGATCACCGAGACAGCTGCAAGTCTGGAAAAACCAGAAGAAGCTGTAGCTACGAAAAAGCATCACAAAAATGATGCACTCCAAGAGTACAGACTAGGAATGTTTTCTAGGGCAGACACTTGTTCTGCTGCTTCCTAGACAAACGCACTTAAAGGTGGCAGTGTGGCGACATTCTGGACTCTGCATGTGTTCCCTTCATGCATACACAACCAGCCAGGAGTGTCCTCAGCTGTCTGCACTGGCCTGCCCTGACCTCTGCTTCACTATGCTGAATAAACAATCTCTTTAAGGGATGCAAGACAGTGGGAAATGAAAGCAAGCTACTGAGGAGGGGAAAAAGAAAAGAGAGAAATCACTAGAATTTACAAACAAAGCAAAAGACATGTTTGTCTGCTGTTACTCTAAAATATCATCAAAATAGTGACTCAAAGAAACACTATGTATGTTCAAATAATAGAGCTTTGCACTGCTCACAGGTCACCCAGGACTTCTATGTAGGAAAACTGCAGGGAAGCTTCTGAGAAATGGAGCAATGTGCATTTTGCATTGATGATTTCACTTAAGTGAAGAAGGTAGTAGTTTATCTGAAAAGATAAACTCCCCAGCATCTATGTAGCACACAATTCACAAAAGATTGAAAACAGAGGTAAAGCAAAAGAGTAAATTTGATAAATTAATATTTGTACTACAGGAGCACTCAGCAGGCTTGGCAATGGATCAGGACAATATTAAACATGCAAAACAAGATGTTACCTAATCTCAAAAAGCACAGTCAAAATTAGTTTCGTAGCAAGATTCTGGGAAGCAATAAGTGGGAATGAAATAATTCAGAACTGAAGCAGTGGGGTAACATGTAATTATAAAAGCCTGTAATTCAGCTCAAACTTCTAGAGCAAAAAACCTCAAAGCAAGCATAGAAACTGCACAAGGGTTTGAAAGACTACTGATGACTCTCTACTATTTCAGCTGAAGGGCGACAATGAAAATCAGCAACGAAACACCACACGGTGAACGGATTTCCTGTGAATAAGGGCTCTCTCAAATTGCCAAAGAATGACCAGATCTGGTCTGTCACTATAAAGAATCATCTCCTCTGACAGCAGATGACAGTCCCAGACGCCATCATCTTTGGATTTTCTTAGTTGGGTTTGGGGTTATTTTGTTTATTTAACAAAAGATAAATTAGATTTTATTGTCAATATGGGTTTTACTGAGTCACATCTTGACAGTACCCTGTCCAGTTCTGGGCTCCCCACAGAACTACTGGACAAAGTCTAGAAGAGCACTGCAAAGATGATGAGGAGATCAGAGGGCATGGGCCCAGTCTTTTCTTTGTCCAGTGACAGGAAAATGCGCAACAGTCACAAACTGGAACAAAGGAAATTTTACATAAAGGTAAGGAAAACCTTTTTCACGGTGAGGCAAACAGAGTCTTTGGCACAAGCTGCCCAGAGAGGTTGTGGAATCTCCAGTTCTGGAGATGTTCAAAACCCACTTGCTATATATGTTGCTGTGCAACCTGACCTAGGCAAACCTGCCTACCCCACAAGTCCCTTCCAACCCGAACCATTCTATGATTCTGTGAACTTAAGAGAAGTAACTTGGTTAAGCTTCTCTTCATAGCCAAACACTATCTTGCCTCCACTCCTGCTTTGTATATACATGACAAGTTACTGCAGCCCATGTGATCTTACTTATTGTCACATATCCTTCTCAGACACAGGAGAAAGACCATTTAATGGTCTGAACTAATTCTTATTAGTATTTTTCACTGAGCAGCTGTTCTTCCTTCAAGTAAAGAACAGCCTATGGGCTATGTGAACTGACAAACTCCTGTTCCAGCCACAGAGAACACCTGAGGTATGTTTCAGCCCTTCCCTACACTGCCTCATGCCGCAGTCTTGCTTCCACAGACCTTTGCTTCTGCTCTAATGCAATTTATACTCTATTATACAACTGTGTCCTAACAGAGATTCCAGATGTAGCTGCATTATAAGGAAAGAAGACAAGAAGAAGACAAGAAGAAGACAAGAAGAAGACAAGAAGAAGACAAGAAGAAGACAAGAAGAAGACAAGAAGAAGACAAGAAGAAGACAAGAAGAAGACAAGAAGAAGACAAGAAGAAGACGAAGACAAGAAGAAGACGAAGACAAGAAGAAGACAAGAAGAAGAAAAGAAGAAGACAAGAAGAAGACAAGAAGAAGACAAGAAGAAGACAAGAAGAAGACAAGAAGAAGACAAGAAGAAGACAAGAAGAAGACAAGAAGAAGACAAGAAGAAGACAAGAAGAAGACAAGAAGAAAATAATAGGAGAGGGAGGAGAACAGGAGGGAGTAAGGGGGAAAAGAACAGTAGGGGAAGAGAAGGGGGAGTGGGGGAGGAGAGGATTAGAAGAGGGGGAGGAGAAGAGAAAGAGAAGCAGAGGAGGAAGAGACTAAGAGGAGGAAAAGAAAGAAAAATAAAATTAATCTGCTGTCAAACCTTACACCAGAGAATCCAAACAGCACCTATATTTTTATGGAAAGCTTTCTCTGTTTACCAGCTACTTACTCATTCACCCCTCTATGATGTGTTAAACCCCCAGATCTAATTCATTTGTTTCAGATAACGGAGTCTCCCCTAGTTTCTTTCCAGTGTCATCTTTCTGATGACTTTCTGCAGCCTTCATTTCTATACATATGAGTCGGTTATTTGTCAAATAAAATCCCTACTGCAAGACCAGTCATTTACAAAAATCAAAATATCATTTAGTGAACAACAAACAAGCTATGTGAATTGCAAAAAAGTTATCACCTACAGAGCAGGCTCTCATTAAAGTGCCCTGCTGTATTTGGAGGTAGCCTGCTTGTATGAAAGGACCTGCAATGGGCATCAGGAGAGTGGCAGCTCTTAGGCTGGCACTCAGAAGTCAACATTAAGATATTAGAAGCAGCCAATGCCTACTAAAACCTCATGGAAGCAAGTTATTGCTCTCAGTTCCTGAAATAAACCAGGAAATCTCCCCCTGCCACCAACTTATTCTTTGATTTTGCACCTAAGTCTCCTGTTCAGAAGGAATTTGCATTAAACTTTAGTTCTGTCTGATTAACCAGAAGAGCAAGTACAGGAAACAAACCCATATTTTTATCCATTTATTTAGAGGCCCATTATGAGTTTTCCCGTACTCCAGAGTCCATGCACACTCTAGGCTTCCTATTCAGGGACCTGGTAGGAAAACTGCCAACAAGCTAACACTTTGTATCTCAGTGGAAATTAAAACTATTCATTGGGAGACTTTAAAAGTCTCTTGGGGAGGATAACCCTAACAAATTCCAGCTCCCAGCACTGCTGAATTCTTGTGGGATCCTGTGTGTCTCAGGAGCCTGGCTTTCAGATTCAGAGAGTATCTGTAAAGCCTTTAAACAAAGCTGCCCATCTCTGCATCATTTGGCAAAGACAAAATAGACAAAGCTCAAATCAAGCCTTGGAAAAAGGGTGTCCAAAATGACAAGTGTCCTGTGGTGATGGATTTCTGGCTGCTAAATGATATTGTTGGTATCTCTTCGAACATGAAAAGCCCTATGGAAGTCTGGCACAGAGGCTCAATCAATCCCCAGAGCATGACAGCCCTGCAGCAGGGCACAGACCAGTCCTGAAAGGCAGAGCTGAAGCAGCCTCCTCTCAGCCATGCTGAGATACTGACACACAAGGTTATTTGTACCTTCCAGTACAATGTACTCCACTACCAAAGCAATTTGGGGTATGGTATGGCCTTCAAACAACCGGATGGAACATAAGTACTATCAGAATTTAAAATGAAATTAATTCATTGAGAGCAGCTGTATAACTCAGAGACTGTAATAGCAAAAGGCTGATTGCAGTAATTGGTTTCAATCCCGTATTTCTAATCACATTACAAAAACCAGGGAAAACCAGACATAAGGTTACCATTGCAATCTTCAGTTGCTCATGTGCATTGTGATACAGCTCTGCATTAGACTATCACATATTAGTCTTTCCCCCAGAATGCTCACTTACTCAGCAAATGAGCAGTTATTAATGATGGCTCTACCATTCCCATTCAGCATGAGCCTCACAGCCTCATCCAAATCTTCTAATGCGAACAAAATCGCAGGTTTCCTTAGAGACATCTTTACAGTGCTGTCAGAATATCCATGCGCTTCACAAATTCCAATGAAATTATCTCCACCACTGTCTTGTAAGAATAAAAACCGAGATTATTCCTGGTATGCAAGCAGGGAGATAAAATGCAGAGGGGCTGTGTCCAGAATGAGAACTAATATGCAGCAATATCCCTCGTGTGTGCTGACACAAATGCTCCCAGCTTTCTGCAAATCAAGCCCCAGAATTACACACTAGACACTAAAGAAACTGAAAGCCAGAACCAGATTCCAGGGAGATTTCTATCATTGTACAAGAACATCCCTGGCTAACACTGGGAATAAGTCCTGCTCTCCAGGCACTCAGCTTCATTTCCCCGAGGCTGTCTTCTTTCCTTTTGAAACCCTCTGCCTCATTCACTACACACCTTCCAAATTCTGCAACAAATGAGGAACAGATAACAGCTTCATTCCCACATCATCGTCCATCCTATGAACTGATTCGTCCATCCTATGCCCTGTGGAAAAAATAGGTTGTAATCATGTTATTAAAGGCTGTATTATCATGCCTTCATGCGAGGAGGCCAAGCAAGGGTTGCCCAGGCAACCTGACTTCTTGCAATTCCCAGAGCGTGACTTGTCAATGTTCACATTCCTCTAACATTACCAACATAAAAAAATAACACAACAACCTAACACAAAGAACACCTTCAATATCATTGTATGGAGCAGTATTTGGGCTGTCAGGAGGTCTCAGATACCTACACATGCATCGCTGCAAGGAGGTTTCAATTACCTACACATGCATTGCTGCAATCTACTGCCAGGGCTATGGAAGAAACTTCAGCAGGCAGAGCAGGTGAGCTGGGCAATACAGAGGGGTGAAGCACACATTTTAGGAGCGAATTTCACAAGAGAAGAGTGCTCAGGCTGAGTTCTTGGTCTCAACAGCTTGTTCTGAAGGGAACTGGAAGTAAATGGTTGCAGCCCTTACGGTTGCTATTCTCTAGCTCCCCTCATCCTCTACAGCCATTAATTCCCCCAGACTCTTCATGCCTTTGCCCCTCCAACTATCTTTACCCTTTACTGCAACAACTCCTTTCACTCTCTTATTTCATCTTCTCTTTGCCCACTGATTTCCTCTTTAACTGTTCTGCACCTCCACCTGGTTTCTGAGGTCTCCCCTCCTACCCCTTACGCCCACATCCAGACTCTTCACTCTTCTCTTCAGTTGAGTGCACATGGGCCAGGGAGAGACAGCAGGATGTTGCTGACAGCTCTCCTCATGCAGACCTTACCCAGCACAGACAACTCTGGAAGGAAAGGACAAAGAGCCAGCAAGCAAACAGGCACAAAGCAGCAGCAACAGGCTGGAGCACAGCCAGCAAGAGTCTCTGGAGATCTCAACTAGTGAGAGTAATTTCAAGCTTGATCAGAGGCTGACACACCTCCTTTTCGCTTTTTATTTAATTAAATTTTCTAGCAAATTTGGCTTTTCCTATGGGCATCAAAAGGCAGTGCTCCTTTTTTCCCTGCTTCCTCCCAAATCTGCCACTGTCAGGGATCACTACTGCCCCGGTCAGAGATAACAGTCAGGGCACGCATGGGCTCTCCTCTTCCATTCCTGTAGACCTATATAGCAGAAGAGGACAAACTGGTATTACTGCCTGTACTGAAAGAACTGCACCAGGAGAAACCCATCCCATCCTGAGAGCTGCTTTAACAGCTATGAGGGCAACAGGTCTCATTTTGTGTGAGATGGAAATCTCTATGGGTGATGTACAGTATCAGCCCGAACTGTTCTGATTAAATTATCCACATTTACCTGACCTCACCAGTGATTTGGGACCATGAAACAACCAAGGAACATGACACAGCAAAGGAACACATCTGGCAGGTCTGCATACAGCAGCGTTGTGTGGAGTTACCCGTAGTATGGGATCAGGGAATTTTCCTCCTTTCTCTAGGAAATACAGCTGGCTCTTCATCGCAAGCTTTAAAGCAGTAGTTGCAAGTGTGACTGTCTAAGGATATGAGTAGATTTTTGTAGAAAGAATTATCTTCTATTAGAGAAGGAGACTGTCTTTGAGCCATAAGGCTTTTTTACCCTTCCCTCTGCTATTCAGCCAATTAAAAAAAATGCATGCACAGAGATCCAAGCTTCAGGCTTAGGAGTAAAAAAGCAAAACAAAGCAGGAAACTCGCTTATATAGAGAAAAAAAATCATGGCAGCATTTTACTCATTAGCAAGAAAGAAGGATGATTTTTGTTGTTTTAAATAAAGAAGAAAGTCCCTGAAAACCACTGCTTTCCTAGCTGCAATCCATATTCACGCACACACAGTAGCTGTCCCCTGCGCCAATATAACCCTCCTTCTTCTCCACACTTCCTGCATGCTAAAGTCTGAGTTTATTTGGATGCTTGACCTTTGCTGGCCACTTTTGTAATTACATCAATAGTATTTCTCTAAGCTTCAAAAAGAACCTTGAAAACCTTGAACACTCCAATTTTCATCTAGAAAGCAGCAAAAAGGGGGCTTTGTTATTCAGCCTACTCAAGCAGTCATTTTTCTGTTAAGCACCATCTGAAATATTTCCCGCTAGAGGGGAAGAGCAGGGTGAGTTTCCATGGCAGCACCAGGTCTGACACTCAGGTAACTGCTGCTGCAGCTTCCCAAGTGGTGCATTTCCGGCACATCCTAACACTAAGGCAGGGCTGGGTGCTGACATAGAGGAGATCAGCCTGCCACAGTTATCTGTATTTCACTATACTAATGAGAGTGTTCTGTCCAGCCTTTAAAGGGTGTAAGGCCAACTAGTGCTTTGGGATTCACTGTTCCCATAAACAGTTTCTTCTCCTGCTCTTTAAACAAATCTTTGTGATCTCATAACATTTATTTCACTCAGGACAAAACTACTGTCCTGCATCTGGCACTGAAATCTGTTTGTTTCTTGTTCCGTAGTGGATCAGGGAAGAAAATGGGGAAGTTTTCTGGATAAACTCAATGAAACACCTGTACTGACTTATTATTATAAAATATTTCACTTGCTCATAGTGGAACTGACTTTTTTCAGGTAATTCTTTGAAGTATTTGTCAACAAAGTAATCAGGCCTGTTCCATAAATCAAACTTTACTTTGCGGTTGGATAAAAACCATTCACATGATGCAAAAATGAGTTTGTAAAAAAGGGCAAAGTGTTGAGCCAGCTGGTGAAACGTTGAGACTCAAGACATTAGGGATGATTCAATCAGATCCAATTAGCACACCTACATTTCTCATGCATTAAAGAAGAAAATAAAAGACATAACCCCCAAAATCTCTTTATGAAGGCTGGTCCTTCCTTCCTGCCAAAAATCAAGTCAAGAATAAAGCTGTTGAGGGATCAGTTCTTTGCTTTTGCAACCAACAACAGACACTGCATTTCACCACTGAGACACATTACTAGTAAGGGCAACGTTAATTTATGGCACTCTGGACTCTCATTAACATCCCTAGCTTGTTTTAGAGTTTGCCACACACACTTTCTTGCTTGCTGAGCATTGCTCATCAACTAACTGCCTGCACTGATTTGCTACAGACAGGAGCTGTTCCCACAGCTGCCTGATCTGTCAGCTGCAGCTGGACCACTGGCCAGATACTTAGTTGCTCTCTCTAGAGACATCTTGCAGAAGAGCTCTGGCAAACCTGCCAATCCCAACCCATGGTCTGATTCAAACACAGCACTTATTTTTGCTTATTTTTTCCACCCCACACACAGGGCACCTCCCTCTGGAGAAAAGAAACCTTACAGAAGCATAGTGGCACCTTCCACTACAGGCAGCATAGCCACATGGATCTGTAAAGGCTTTCAGCAGGCAACTAGAAGGATGAAAAATATGTCTTCACCACTTGGGCAGCAATTCAAATTTGCATATTCTTCAATTCCAGACATATTCCATCTGCTTGCTACTTTTTCATAGAATCATTTAGGTTGGAAAAGACCTACAAGATCACAGAGTCCAACCATTAATCTAACTCTATAAAGCCCACTGCTAACCCATGTCTTTAAGCACCATATATATATATATATATATTAATGACTATGAAACTCATAGCTGCCAAAACAGGGACATAAGAAACTACCATAACTCCTGCAATGTTACATAGGATACACTAAGTTGAATGGTATGTATGAGTACAATTACAGCGGGGTTTCCAGCTGGAAGGGATGGCTAGTGAGCAGTTTATTACAGTGCACTGGCAGTAATTCAATCAATCACAGGAAGCTGTTAGGACAACCAGTGAGGAATAACAAACAGCAACACAATGGCCCTTCACTAGAGCAAAATACAGTCCAGTCCTTGAAAGAGGAAAACAAAGAATAAAACACATCACAACCAGAAGTCCCTCCACAGAGGTAGGAACGCTTAACAATGGAGTCAAGAAGAAACATGGGATATCCGCATCAGGCTCAAGAGCGTCCATTTGCCCAGACTTTTTGCCTGGTTTATGCTACAGCAGCTAAGGGTCTGTGATGATAACTCACAGAAACAAGTGAATGCTTTCTTCTGCCTACTGACCCACGGAGGACACATGGGGCATGTTTGCCTGATCACAGTCTTCTTTTAGGATTTCTACGTTTCTCCTGTTCTTACTCAGACCATCCACAGTCCTGTGCACCCAGGGTGAGAATCAGAGAATCATCAAGGTTGGAAAAGACCTTCAAGATCGTCAAGTCTAACCATCTGCCCTACAGCCCCAAACCACTAAACCACCTCCTGAAACACCATGTCTGCTGTTTTTGAACCCCTCAAAGGGCAATGCTTCCACCCCCTCACTGGGCAGCCTTTTCCAAGGCCTCCCCACTCTTTCTGGAAAGAATTTTTTCCTGTGATTTAATCAGAACCTCCCCTAGCACAACTTGACCCTATTTCCACTTGTCCTATCGCTGGTCACTAGGAAGAAGAGGCCAACACCCATCTCACTACAACCTCCCTTCAGGTAGTTGTAGACAGCAAAGAGGTCTCCCCTCAGCCTCCTCTTCTCTAGGCTGAACACTGAACAGGCCCAGTTTCCTCAGCATCTCCTCATCAGACCTGTTTTCCAGACCCCTAACCAGTCCAGTCACCCTACTCTGGCACCTTCTCTAGCACCCTGATGCCCTTCCTATCCTGTGATGCCCAAACCTGTACCCAGTACTCAAGGTGTGGCCTCACCAGTGCTGAGTATAGGGACAGGATCACCTCCTTTCCAAAATTTGCAATGAAGCTTATTGAATCCTTTTTATACTGATCCTCGCTTACTCTCCCTACAGAAATGCAGCATCCCTCTGGATCCAGGTCAGGAAAGCCTTAACGTATGGGGCTACAGAGAGAATTTTAAAAGTGAGAGAGAGAACAATAAAAATCTCGAACAGTGTTCCCGAAGTACAGCATCGGCAAGGAGGCAGAAATGACCATGTTCTGCAGCACTTAAAAGTCTGCAAAGGGTAATGTACTGACAACTGCTGTATCTAAACATATTTGCAGATAGAGAACCCACAGCATCATGATGTGTAATTGAGCTCTGTCTTCCACACAAAAGAGAGCTGCTCCTTAAATATGAAGGATTTCATGGAAATATGCCATGAAACTGCTAGAAAAAGTAACCAGTCATGATTAATAGCCATAAAGCCATTCTGACACTTAGCACTCCTTCATGGCCAATACCATTACACAAGGCCTAAATAAATCCCTCTGGCACACAGCTTCATCTTTATTCTACTCCTTAAAGAAAACTCAGGTAATTTATTTTTTCTTCCCCCTAAAATAACATTTTATTTCATCTGCAAATCTGAGAAGCTGACTAGTCAAGAAAAGACAAATTCAGAGTTGGATGGGAAACTCCCAGTGCAATTGTGAAATGTTTTGTTGCCACAGAGAAATGTTTTGTTGCCACTTTCCTTCAAGATCAATAACGTACTCCATGGAAATCAGCAAAATGGAGGTGATGGGGAACGAGATCACCAGTTTAATGTCTGCTCACATGACCATGAGCCCTGCCAAACTTGACCAGAAAAATGGCTCTGCATCACACACAAGGTGACACAAGGAACTGTAACACCAGACACCCGACTGATGTGCAAACACACAAATGACCATCAGTCTACAAGTAGCATCAAAAATCACAGCAGAGACCTGGGTATGAACACCACAGACCCAAAAAGGACCTTTCCACACCTCACATTCATTAGGCTGATGCTAATGATGACATTTTTCTGTTGAAGAGGAAGTCAGCTTCAGTACTGACTGATGCCTTTAGTGGTGACCAACTGAAGCTGGTTACCCTAGAGATCTTTGGTATCAAGTATCAGCCAAGCACAGGACACATCACTGCTACCCGTGGGTGCCTGGGGTGAGGTCTTCCTGCAGCCCCTGGAGTCAGAGCAGGGAGAGTTTGAAAAAGGGTTGAGGGGAAAATAAAGTAACATTTCCACTGTTTTCTGGCCACTGGATAGTCTGAAACGGTGTGAGTAACAGCATAAAATGGTACTTATGGGCAACATCAGGCTGGGGAGAAGGAAGAGGAGAGCCCGAATCGAATCTGACAGGACAGCTGTGAGATGAAGATCCAGAAACTTTTTTGCCTTTGCTGTAATTAGTCACAGTAACTTCTGCAGAGCACCCTGTGACACAAGAGCATGGCTACTGCAGTGATAACCCAAGTGACAAGGGGAATCGGATCTTTCTAAAAGCATCAGTAAATGAAGGTGCTGAAAATTTAGAATCTCAACTGCAAACTGCACCTACTGCTGCAGCGGTAGGACACTGCTCCTTACAGACCCAAACCACCCCCAGAACAGCATTGCTCAGGTGATGCAGGGTTGGAAATCAAAATGGCTTTGGAAGAAAGCTTTAAAGAGAAATTTTAACAAGGGTCCACTTCGCCACGGGCTAGCACTTCAGAATAGTAGGGTTGAATGCTGTCGCTTCTCCAAACAAAACAAGTGTGGCATGATGGGTGGGACCTTGTTGTCTAGTAGCTTCCTTAATATGGTTTCCAGAGGCACATAAGGCTGAAGGTGCACTCTGCAGCCATGGCAAAATTCTTCAGGAGAAGTCTCTAAAGACAGGGGACCATGCAGGATGAGACTATAATCACTAGGATTGTCCAACAGGCAGAGTAATTTTAAACACAGTGCTGATGGTTGGAATGATGTATCAAGGAAAGCAAAATGAGTGAATGAATGAAATTACCAACTTTGCAGGCAGTAAACAGATGATTTCATTCTGGAGAGCAATGCCACATGCAGCCTTTAGGGAAGAGCAGAGGGATTTGCAGTTACCTGCCTGTCCTACTTACCAGGCACCACTCCTTTGATGTCACTTTCTGTGTTCATCCTGTTCTTGTGCGTGAACTGAAGGATCAGTTCCTTGGATGCCTCAAACTGCTGCGTAGCCATCAGCCACCGAAGGGACTCTGGGAAAATACTTTAAAGATGGAAAACAGGTTAGGGGCACTCCCAGGTTTCTATCAGAAGAAGACCTGATAGAGCTTTAGCTGTTCATTTAACCACTGATGAACTACAAAAAGCGGAAGAATCACTTATGAAACAAATAAGGGGGAGAACAGACTCAGAATGTCCAAGTGAATGACATTTGCTTTTTCACTGGTTCACAAATGGTACAGGAACTACCCCATCACACAGAGATCAACACATTAGAATTTTATAATATGCAGACAAGTCCTGCCCATCAATGCAATTTTGAAAGAACAAGGAGGTGGAGGCAGCCCCGTTTGCAGTAGACATGTGCTGCCAAGAGAGGGAAGGGTATGAGCAATTTACCCATGGTAATTCTGAAGGAAAACAGCAGACTGAAGTGATGTGGATTCTTTTGTAAAGACAGAGACACCAAAGAGAAGAATTACTGTTTGAGATTAAAAAGGAACAGAATGTTTTCATTTTTAAGAGTGTTGTGGTGGTACAGTTCCCCCACCACCACTCATGGGCCATGCGATACAGGGTGCAATTCTCTTGTCTGTGTCAGACAACAATACAGGGGAATAGTTAAATGCAGCTCACAAAACATGGGGCCAGGTTGTTAAGGCACCTCCTCAACACTTCTGGCTCCTACCTCTCCTATTCTGGGCAACAACAATTACCTCCTGCAGAGTACTGAAGCATCGACACCACTTTAACATTGCTGGATTACAATTACCTCCTGCAGTGGACCAGAGCACTGCGGTACCCCTTCAGTATTCCTGGTTCATACTCCCTCTCTCGCCTTATCATCTTGGATGATCAATCTTCTTATGATCTGATACCCCTGTGCCAGAACTGGCACACTTGTGACCCAGAAGAGAAAATGTCAGCACTTTAAGATACAGTGAGCCCTGGACCTACGCGATCTGAAACATTACACCACTTCAGTTAGGTCACAATGGAAAAATATCTGACAAGAGTTGTCTCTGACCCTATATATAGTGTTCCAAAGTGAGACCCCTTTGAGCTCTCCTGAATAGCATCAGGCTGCATGCAGCATCTTCTCTGAGCTAGGAAGCCTCTCACAATCTTTACCAGCAAGGTTGACATAAGGCCTGGAACTGTTCCTCAAGACCAAGCAATTGCACATGGAGAAATACTGACCCATTGTCTTCATTCTAAACTCCAAGATGGACATTTTTACTATAGACTGTCCTTTTTCTCCTCTCTCTCCCCTCCTACTTATTCAATGCTTTATGTCTTTGAGTGTGGGCTCTGGTTTGAAGTATCTCTGGATCCAAACATTTCTGTTTGTGTGTCTCTATGTTTGGTGTCTGCATGTTCACCTTCTGACTTAAGGTACCATGTAGTAGGTTAGCACGTACTTTGCCATTCCTGCCACTGTTTTACTTTGCTAAATTACTTGCTAGTTCTTAAACTGGCTAATCATTAAATGCTGCTAAAATCTAACCCTTAGGATTTACCTTACGCTAACAGTTAAGGCTGAACTGTTGTTGGAGCAAACAGTGCTAAATACCTTCATCTGTGACAAACGCAAAAAGTCTTCTCCCACTTACACAGACTTTTATAGGGTCAGTGTTGTGTGTGCTCCACACAACATTCTCTGAAAGGTTCCTCTGACAAGGACAATATGTCAGATGAGTCGACTTGGAAGTCACACACGTACACAGAGAGTTATAGAAATAAAGAAGTTTCTTTTCCATTTTGTGTTTTCCTTCAAGTGCCGATACTCATCTGATTCATCAGCACAGCATAATTCCTTTTTTTTCCCGGTGAGCTTATTTTAATGCAAAACCCAAAGAAAGGCACAGGTCTGAAAACAAACCAATCCTCCTGTACTCCTAAAGACATGAACATTCATTTTCAGGTCAGATTCTGAGCACATTTTTCTTGCTTGCGAAGGCCTCATTTGCACTAATCTTTCAAAAGACCCTTCTAAGAACAAATTTAACAACTACTTTCAGAACCTCAAATTCCCCTCACAAAGCCCTGCTCTTTGCTTCAGCAAAGAACTCCTAAGCTCTGGACCAGGCAATTGCATCATTACAGTACCCTCTTAAGGCTGACACAATTTGGAAGACAGCTCAGTGGAACTTCCATCCTAGATAGAGAAAGCATTACTCTTGGTGATGAAAAAAGGAGAGAACTCTGGTAGATTGTGATCCAAATGATTTCAGGCAATAAAAATATATAACAGCTATGATGAAAGTCATTCAGTTTGGCAGCTTATTTACTACCGCTGGTGCTGTACAGATGCTCGGCCATATCTCTCTACAGCAAGTCCTGTAATGCAAAAGCATTTTTTGAAGTATTAGGAATGCTTTGAATGCAAAATCTCCCCATGCTTGGCTCTGGACAGGGGACAGCCAGGACCACTCACATAAAACCTGCACTTTTTGAATGGTCCATTACAGAGCCCAAACCACAAGCCCTATGATGACCACATGCTTTTAGGAGAAGGGCATCACAGGGACAAAGACCGCCCGCCTGCCAGCTCCAGGCCAAACTGGAAGTGCAGAGGCCCCACATCTTTCAGCTACTCCACTGGAAGTAGCAGTATGTTCACTTAAAAACCTTTAAAAACTCCTCAGCTGCTTCAAGCTCAGGTTATCAGGCAGAGAAGGAAGTGCTGCCGGGCTGCCCCACCTCTGAACTACCATCTGGAGCATAGCCCCTTTTACCAGGGCCAAGCCACCAGTCCCTGCCAATTCTGGCGCAGAAATTTAGTCACAACCTTGTGCTTCACCATCTTACATGAAATACTGATTGAAGCTAACAGGCTTTCTGCTGAGGGTGGGGATTCACTCCAGTCATGGCCCTCTGGACACTTGGTTAACAGTTTTCTACATCAGCAGGGAAAGGATGAGCCTTTTGCAGTTGACGAAAGGAATGGGGGAGGGGGACAGGTAGGACCAAACTTACCACGCTAAGGAAGGAAACCCATCTCCTATCAAATAGCTGCTGCTTGGGAAAGGACAGGGGAATGTGAGAGGGGAAGCTGGGAATAAAGACCCTAAGAACAGAGAAATCCTGAGAACAGAGAAGAATCCTTGAAAGACTTCAAAAGTTCAGGCAAGTGCCATGCATACCTGGAAAAATCATGATCCTGTTAAGATGCAGAGCAAACCAATGCCCATGGGAAGATACAGTGTGTCAGAAGTTTGTCCAGGGGCAGTGAGCCTAAATATGACCGCTTGGTGTCTTGGTGAGGGTAAATCCTACATAACTGCCACTCCTTCAGTTTTGGTTAGAGTGAAGCAGGAATTAATTTCAGATTATTGATACCTTTGCTGACCTTCATGACATGGTCCTCTCAGGAGTTTCCTGCATCAAGTCAGTAATGTCTCTGCATAACCAGAGATCCCCTTCCATTACAGTTCTGCCGCATGCTTTGAAAGGAGCCTGACTTGTATGAACTTACTTCTACCAGAAGTAAGTCACCAGCTTCTATGAAGACAACTGGTTTATATGGGTACCCCTCATGTCCTTCCAGAATGAAAGAGCAGAGCACAATTCCAGAGCTCAGCAAAGGCATGTGCTTGATCTGCATGTGTCCCCATCCACTAGCCCATCCTTCCTAGACAAATCTGCTTCTCCCTCTCTCCCATTCATAACTGGCTGCCCAATCTGGTCAGCCACCCACATGCTGAGGAGGGAACTGACTGCCATGTGCCTGGGACCAGTGCCAACCTGTAGATGGGAGAGGGCTAAGTCCCGCTCTGGAGGGATGAACAGCTCACTGCAGGAGATGGAAGTAAAGAGAAGGAAGGAGGAGGCAGTACAGGGGCTATCATCTGTTATTGAACTCACTGCTCTGGGCACAAAGGAGTGTAGTTTCCCAGCTGTTTTTATTACAAAACAGTGCATTTTCTTCATCCATCTATAACATATGCTGAGGCTCTGCACCCACACTCCCTTCCCCCAGCATCATGTTGGAAAGTGCTAATGAAACGGTAGCACTTTCCAGAGACAATGCAACAGATGGAAAACTCTAGGAGGAAAGCATACTGTCCTGACAGTATCATGAAACCCTAACCCAACCAGAGCCCATGTGTGAAAATGTAAAAAACTCAGACCACACAATCCTGTTACTTTGGCCTCTATCACTATTTATCGAGCTGTCACATCACACATTGTATAAGGGGTCTGTTGTCTGCCTGTCCTGTCCAGCCATAAAGGCCACAAAGCTCTTGCAGATATGGAAATAAATGCTAGTGTTCCTGTTGCCTTCAACATCACCCTGGGTGATCTTTCAGCGGAATGTACAAGTCCCTGACTCAGTCGCCTGGAAAAAGCGCTACCTGCAGAAGACTGCTGAGGGGGTGCCTCTGTCCAAGTCATGTACCATGGTTATCAGGAGTCTTTATACTATTGTATGTACTGTACTCATACAGTTGTACTTCTGGTCACAAGTATCTGTAAGTATTGTGTTGATATACGATTCTATCCAGTGGCAGATATAAGGCATTTCAGCTGGTGAGCACCCCACCAGGAAGCTTTGAAGTAGACTTGTATGTTTGTACACCTCTACCATGGCACAGTTGGGAAGAGTGCCACACACTAACAAGAACATTCTTCGTTATTTGACATCAAGACTAACACTGACATGATGAGACTATTTAGATGTTATATGTGGGAAAAGGGGGAACCAAAAAAACCCATTATCTTGCAAAGGACATTCTCCTGTGTGCAGATTTTTGCCCTCAGCCCATGCTGTGGTGTGGCTGCCTTGGACATAAGAGCAGAAATCCCCACTGAAGGCTACTGTTGTGAACTCAGGAGAGCTCTATAATGTCGTCATGAATTAACATAATAATATGTAACCACTGAAAATTCTTACAGAAGTAAGTCCTTGCAAGTTGTGACTTGACAGGCATCAGCACTCACAGCTTGACCCACCACAGTGCACAAACAGCTTGGTTCTGCACAGTGTGGTGGCCTTTTTCCCTCATTTTCCTTATTGTATAGCAAACTAAACATTTTAGTCTTGTCTTTACAACAAATGATGCAGCGTGTTCTTACTATCATGGTTTGTACAACTCTGTTCTCAGAAGCCTCTGCTGTGTTGTGCCACCACTAAGTGTCACTCTTAAGACAGAATAACAAAGAGGTTTTGGACATTTATGAAGTCCTAGTGAGGATGGACCTGGCATCATTCCCAAGGTGAGAGTCACCCTATTTCTTTCAGGGTAGCCACAGCAACACTGCAGAGCCACTGGAACTATCCTGAGCCACTGCCCAGTGCAGACTGCAATCTAGTTGAGGGCTGACTACCTCACTGGCACAAGACATCTAAATGCACTTGTTCTAGAGCTGACATTTTATTTTTAATGCAGCTTGGCTAACTGAGACCAAAGAAACAACAGTGTCTCCCCCAGAACCACAACACAGGTTTTAAGAAAAAATTCACCTGCACTGGACTCCTGTAGTGTTGCAGGGAGGTGTTGTGACGAAAATGTAGGAGCCAGCACTTGGTCTTGGTAATCCTCATGCAACTGATCATTGATCCACCCTGTCCAGGTCCCTCTGCAGAACTTTTTTACCCTCCAGCACATCAATACACTTGCTCAGTTTGATGTCATCCACAAATCTGCTGAGGGTGCACTCAATCCCCTCACCCAGATCATTGATAATGATGTTAAACTGGACTGGCTCAAACCTGAGCCCTGGAGAACAGTTTGTGATTGGCCACCAACTCCATTTTGCCCCACTGAACACAACTTTCTGAGCTCAGCCATGCAGACCAATTTTTGCTTAGCAAAGAATCCTCCTGTCTGAACCATGAGACATCAGTTTCTCTGGGAGAAGGCTGTGAAAGACCATGCCAAAATCTTTGTTGAAGTCCATGTAAACACCACCCACAGCCCTTCCCTCACTCACTAGGTGGGTCACCAGGGAATTGAAGGAGGTCAGCTTGGCCAAGCAGGTCCTGTTCTTCATAATCCTCTGCTGGCTGGGCCCTGATCCCCTAACTGTCCTGCATTTGCTGTGTGAACGAGCTTGGGACAAATTGCTCCAGAATCATCCCCAGCATCAAGGCCAGGCTGACAGGCCTGGAGTTGCCCAGGTCATAACTTGCTGCTCACTGAATAAGGGTCACTTCCTAAGTTCCCACCACATTGCAGCATGTAAACTATGCATAGGCTACAGTAAAGTATAAAGTAGTATTTCCTATTTCAAAGTCAAATCTCGGCAAAAGATAAATGGAAGAACAAAGGGAAATTATGTATTGTGAAGAATGCTCAATTCCCAACAGTGAAGCACCTTCTAAGTCCAGTATTAGGAGCTCATGTTCTATTGGACCTGACTGAAGTACAAAGAAATACTTACACCCAGTAAGTAAGCATCAGCAGGAAAGGACAGATGATGACTGCCTGGAGGACCTGCCAGTCCCTGCAGATGGCAGCCAGCCCTGGCATGAGGAACTGTCCAGCCATCTCAATGAAGCTTGCCACCATGGTGATCATGAACCGATGCCCAGGAGGACAGAGCTCTATCCCTGAAACACAGAGCACACACACAAACACATTAGTCTTCCACCAGCACCCACAGAGCATCTCTTTATCAAACATTCAGGGGGTTCAAAACCTTTGGCCGAAGTTATGCATAGTCACCTTAATTGTGTTTCCTCCTCTACTTAAACTTTAAATATCCCTTCTGCTAGAGGGATGTGGCGCAAATATTTTAACTTCCATACAACTACTGCATCTCCTATAGACCTGCTGTATCCTCACTGTTGGTTTCCTTCAGTCTCTGCCTAAAGAAGCATTTTAAAATGCTTTTTCTAGAAAGAGAATTCAGAGTGAAACACATTCCAGAGACTGGTTTAGGACTTTTCACACCTCTCAGACAGCTGCCTTTCTCATCAGTTTCTTCTCAGCAGGATCCAGACTCCCAGCTGACACAGGATGGTACCTGCCCACAGTTTAATATGCTATGGCTCAGCAAGTTTCAAGCTGGATTTTGCTGAGTGGGGTGTTTCTGGGGTTGCTTTTTGCTTTTGCAATAGCTAATCTTAACTCTCCAATGAACCAGCCTTCCATCTGTCTTACCCTGTTTTCCACCCTTCCTTCTGCTCTGGGGCAATTTTCTACCATCAGAGCATCACAGGTTGGCTCAGCTGCACTCTGACCAGTGAGTTCATTAGATGAAGTTTCCTTAAACCCTGAATTCTGGCTACCTTTAGTCAGCCATCAGAAATAAAGGTGAGTTTATCAGAATCACAGCTCAAAAAACCACAAACCCCAACCAAAACCTAACAAAAAAGACAATCACTGAAGAAACATCAGAAAAATGGGACTGCCTTGTGGAAATACAAGGAAACGGAGTTCTCACCAATAAGACTGAAATAGAAGCTCCTATTTTAATATTCCCCATTCACCCACTTTCACTTCTACAGATTAATTATTAAGCACACTAAACCTGCGGCGCATGCTGTGCAGCACTTACTGGTGTGCTGGTGCTGAAATGCAGGCCTGTAAAACATTAATGATATGCTGTTGTCAGCATTCTTGCTTTTCCTTGGGATTTTTATTACAGTGCTTTTAAATTATAATTTAATGGTTGTTAAAATTGTAATTGAAAAGCCACCAGATAATGGGAAGAGATGACATCTGCTACTTCGTTCCCTCATCTGCAGCTTGTTCAGTCACTGTAGCACAGATTTAAGCCAGCTGACCAGGAACTACTTTGCAGATCAAACTACACATTTTTCCACCCTTTCTTTTCAGTCAGTCACAAAAACTATTGATGGATTTTTGCCAATACCGAAGGAAAATAATCTGTTGTGAGGCAGCTCATATTTTCATTAGCTTAACCACAAGCACAGAAGCTTTGGAAAAGAAAGGAGGCGAGGAAAACCTTCAAAGGCTCATTTGCTATTAAAGGCTCTTACATTTTAATTAGGAAAACACGAATGAAACTCCAAGCTCCTGATGACACTAATGTGGTTTCATTCTACTAATGAAGTATCCCAAGCCTAGGCGGTTTTTTTACTTCTATGGAAAGAGGTCAGTTCCTTTTTATTTCTCTAATGTTCAAGTGTAAAGCAGTCCTGTTTGCTTCTCTAAACCTTAAAGCCACAGTTACTTACAACCCAATATTCCTTCATTAAGTACAAGGACTGGTTTTGTTGCTATAGGAATGGAAAGTCTACATGAGGTAGGTAAAACTTTGACATTTTGAGTTGCACTGCTTAGGTTAGGGTCAGATTAGAAAAACCCCAGACTGAACAGACAACTTTTTAACCAAGTCAGAAGAAGGCATCCAAATACTAAAATGACACTTCATTAAATCACTGGTGCACAGAACATAACTCCACATGCAGCAGTTATTCATTGCATAGAAAGGGAATGCCCAGAGAGGTGCTCTGGGCTCCATCCCTGGAGGCATTCAAGGTCAGGATTGATGGGGCTGTGAGCAACCTGATGCAGTTAAAGATGACCCTGCTCACTGTAGGGGCGTGGACGTCGTTTAAAGGTCCCTTCCAGCCCAACACATTCTCTGATTCTATGGAATATCTTCAGGCTGTTTAGCATCTATTTTCTTTTCTGGATTATCCAATACATGTTATCAATTTTGCCCTTTCATCTAAAAAAGCTGGAGAATACCAAAAAACCACTCATGCTGGTTGAGCATGACTTTCAGGTGACATCAGCAGGTGCTCTGTGTATATGAAGTATCACATGTCTGTTGAAATGTTCAACATATCAGGACTTTCTAACATTTCTGGCATCAATTTTGTATGATTGTGGTCAAATGATTGCAGTTTTTCACAAGCATTTGCAGACAACTTGCCAGCAAAGCCACCCAATGCACTACCTCTGCCCCAGCACCAGGAAAGGCATCACCCTGCTGATGTTCAATACCAATGCTGTGATGCACCATGAGGCCTCTATAGCTGCGCCCATTTCCACTCAGTTTGCATGGTAAATAACTAAATCACATGAAATCACTGCAAGGCAGAGAACAGCTTCATCTGCCCATGGCTAACCCAGCAAGACCAGCTCCCTCATTCAGTGAAAATTTCTGCATCTCTGCTTCACTGAGGAGTATTCAGGGTCAAGCAAATTCTTCCACAAATCAAGGAAATTACCACCAGTAATAAAAACTTTCAGTTTGCTGTACTTGGAAAATGTTGTGTGGGCAAGATGACAGGCATGGAAAGGGTTTTGCTTCCTTGTTCAAAGCTTCTACTTCAGGCAGCACAAAGCAGCAGATCCAACTCAGATGCCCAGTTTTCATCATGTCCCAGGCCAATCTGCATGTAGAGCAGTCCCACAGTACCTGGGTACTGAAATCAGACATGTCCTTTTTCTTTTGTTAAAAAACAGTTGATGAGTTGAGAGAATGATTGTGGTTGTGCAAAATCTGCCTAGTTCAGGGGAAACAAAACTCCTAAATATCAACACTGTCCTTCTGTATTGTCTCTCAGCGAGTTTCTTAGAAATCCCATGAGAAGTATTTGCAAATACTTATTTCCAAGGGAGTAAGAACCACAGCAGCTGTATCAGCTATTCCCAGTGACAAAAGCCAAGCTCAGGAAAAGGACTTTCAAACCAACATTTTGTTTGTATACAAAGAGGACAGATTTCAGAGCACCTGCATATATCGCCCTTTTTGCTTACCCCTATCATTGCAGCAGTGTGACCCCCTACAAGAGCCCCATGTACTCCTAAGATGTGTTAAACTTTTTAGATAGACATTGAGGGAAAATCCCCCACTGAACAGGTGTCTGAACCCAATGCTCTCCATGCTTCCATCTGGAGGCAGCCCTGCAGATGTCCTGGGCTGGTTTCCCTTCATGGTGCATATCCTGCTCCAGGAGCATGGAGAGCACTTGGGCTCCAGAGGAGTTGAGTGTCATGGTAAATGCTGGACTGAGAAAAGCTGCTTCAGATGCCAGGGGACCTACAGATCTTTGAGCTTAGTCAAACTTTCTGACCATCTAGATTTAACAAGCAAGTTGTTGGGGTACACTCTTGCACCTTAGGGGGATACACAATCCAAGAGAGGTTCCAAAACTGTGGCAATTTCCAAATATGTCATAAAAGCACAGTAACAATTTTTTTTGGGAAAACTATGGCCTGAAGGCAACACTGTCACATAGAATCATAGAATAATTAGGGATCGGAAGGGATCTCGAAAGATCATCCAGTCCAATTCCCCTGCCACAGCAGGATCACCTAGACCAAGGCACACAGGGACACATCCAGGCAGGTCTGGAATGTCTCCAGAGAATGAGACTCCACAACCCCCCTC
>VZRI01004687.1:133100-194470 GCA_013397515.1 Upupa epops
CCTCACCTTGCAATGAGCAAGGATATCACTCAGATATCACTCATTAAACCAATTAAACCAGATTGGCCAGAGTGCCATCAAGCTTGACCTTGAATGTCTGCAGGGATTACACCCCAACTACCTCTCTAGGCAGCCTGTTTCAGTGATTCACCACGCTCATATGAGAAGATTTTCTTCCCATGCTGAGCTATCAATAAATAATTTGAAGAAAAAAGAATAATTTGCAACTCCTGTGAATCCTTCAGCTACGAAAAAGAAGTCCTATTAGCAGAGCAAACTCTGATCAATACAAGAAAAAGCCCAGAGGGCTGTTTAACTTTCATGTGTATGGAATTCTGAGCCAAATGCAACAGTAAGTAGGTAAATAAGGAGTAACATGAAGAAATTATGAAAAGCAAGCAAGCAAAGATGTTCAGAACTATAGATCTGACAGAATAAAATAAATTCCTTGCTACAAACCAAAAAGTTTCCATCATGTAACTAAGAGGAACAGGCTTATTATGCCATTTATGATCCAGACAGAGAAAACCAGCCTTATTACTTTTCATTTTTCACTGTTCAAAGAGCATTGGTAAAGGGAAAATATTTCTGTCTGCTTCAGGTTCAACTGAGGGTTTGGATATGCTTCATAATGACAAGATTTGACGATCACAGATTTGAACAAAAGAAATTCTGCCTGTAGGTATCACCTGGAAAACCTGCTGCAGGGGCAGCACTGCTCCACTGAGCTCTGCCTGAAGAAAATTCCTGTACAAGGCTGTCAGAAATGGGGCACATCCCTGCCCACTTGCTTGATGCCTCCAGATACAGGGGAGGTTTAATTATGGCTTTCTCACATGGCAAAAAGGGCCAAAGCTGGAAACCCTGAAAAACTCAGAATTTAGATACTGGGTTCTTGGGCTGCTGCAATGAGCAGATGCTTGGCACGCGTGAAAGTGGCTTCTTGCACTAGTAAGTACCCTCCTGCAGCACTGCCAGCCTTGCTGCACAACACCAGCCTCTCGCTCAGGACAAGCTTAAACTAGGGTTTCTAAGAACAGGAGCTTCTGTTACTGTCACTGTTAGATTATTTTAACAGGAATCTGTTGCTACATGGCTAAGCCACGGTCAAATAAAGAAGTTCCACAAAAATAATGCAGCAAACAGCAGTTTAGTTAAACCATCTTGCAAGCCTTTTATAGTTTAGCCACATGTTTCATGTGGAAGGAGGAACACCATGTCTATCAAGGGTAAGAATAGGCAGAAGTAAACAAAAAGAAATCTTGCCTAAACAAATTGACTTCCTTTCCAACTCTGGCCTAAAGGACAGGAAATGTCAGGCACCACACAACACCCTGACTCACATGCAGGTGAGCAAGGTGCTGGACATCTGCTAGCAGCAACTAGCTTGTCAGGGGTTCAGAAGGAATGTGCTTGCAAATAGTTAATTGGTGCCACAGTGCCCTATGACACTGTGATAGCTAAACATCAAAAAAACCCCAGACCCTACAATCGGCCTCTGGGTGAGACTAGTTTTGCATTATATTCCTGGTGAGACTAGTTTTGCACCATATTCCTTTGTCGTACACAAAATCACTGTCACCAAAACTGACATCTGTGTCCATGTACCAGGACAATACACCACATACACATCAACAAACACCAAAGAAAAAGGACATCATTGCACGGATTTTTTTAGGGAGAAAGTGGAATTGAGGGAGAATAACACTGAAATTAAAAAATAATGGAATATCAAAGAGAAGCCCAGCGACAAGCCTAACCACATAAATATATTCACTTCTCACTGACACAAATGTAATATTTTCTCTTACAGAATATACAGTAACATAAAATATTATGTAATACTTATAAAATTATATGTAAAAATAATTGCATATTATATAAAAATATCCTATACCCTGTTGCAGATAGCATTAAATTATCAGAGCCAACTCACTTGCCCACATCCTCCTGCCTCCTATCCATCACAATTATTTATATAAATGATAGATATTATATATAAATATATATAACATATAATGACATATATGAATATATATTCTATATAATAACATATTTATATACATCATATATAATTAAATATAATTACATAACCATATATAGTTGGTTATATAAAATATATGAATACCTAGAATATGTATCATATAATATATAAATAATACATTTATATTTTATAATTAATTATATATTTAATGTAATATATAATACATTGTATAAAAGTGAATATTTAAGTATCTAATGTAAATAATTATCTAATATATACGATATAAATATATATAGTATATACTATATATTACAATATTCACTTATGACTGATCAGAGAGGTTCTAAAAAGACAGACATACACAGGTAACACAGAAGTGGAACAAAGTAAACCATCAGCCTCATAACTTAGAGCATATTTCACAAGCAGATTGGCAAGAAGATGGATAAATCTTTTAAATTGTGACCTTCCTGTCTTTAGAGGAATGCAAATTATAGCCAATTTTTGAACTTCAGACATGAGAAATCACAAGCACTGATATAGATGGAGTCTTCAGGTTTTAGGCAGCACACCTTAATTATAATACTGACTCATCTGACTCAAAGAATCATCTGCAAACAGCAAAGATTAAGATCTGAAGTTGGTGTAGCAACTTCATTTCCTAAACCTTCAAAAGAGGAAATCTCCCTAGGCAGTTCACTGCTTTGAGAGGAACAGGTAACAGACAAGACCCAAGTTCTGTGCACAGAAGGAAAAGCATAGACATGCAAGGTTTACTGCCTTATCAGTAGGTAACATATAAAACCAACCACAAAAGCATCAGCTGTAAAATATTGTCCATTTTAACCATCAGTCCACTTCCTTCTTAGAAGCCACAAAGATCCTAACTTGATTTTTCAGCTTGAACACCTCCGCACAAACATTATAAAAAGTCAAAAAAGTTAAAAAGGACAAAAAACCCCACCTAATAAAGAAAACAACCTGCTTTTTGGGATCCTCTCCCCCAACTAACACAATGTCATAGAGGACTCTGCATTCAAGTGCAGGTCCTTAGTACATAAACTCTTAAGTTCACTGTTAGGGAAACTGAATTGAAATCCTTGGGGGATGCATGTACAATAAATAACAAGTTGGGAATAGATGCTTATTACAGGGAATTGATGCTTAATAGGGGGAATTGGTGCTTACTAAGGACATCTTTATGTCTAAATAACATATACCCACACCAAGCTTTTTATATAATGCTCAAAGCTCTAGGCTTAAGTATTAATTTTCATTTGTCATACTAGATTCAACTGCCTGCTAAAAGGATTTTCCTTTCTTCTCAGTAGTCAATTATTCAGATCTTCCTAGAAACATTCATAGAAAGCACAATTTATTCCAGGAAAGAATAGGAAATTGTCATTATAAAGACATCTGAATTTAATATTCCTTTGTGACAGAAACAGAACAGCAGGTAACAGGACACTTAGCTGGCCAACATCTGAACAAGCCTTGGAAGAATTGCTTTGACCATTATTTTTGCTGTTCAAAGAGCCATATGATCACAGCATCCGCAAATCAACATTTTCAGCTAACAAAAATATGTCCAGGAAAATGAAAGCCTTATATTAAAAACACTTCTGCACTCCATGAAAAAAAGTCATCCTAGATAAAACGGTTAAGTTCTGCTCCCACTTAGAAATTGACCACAAAATTTCCACTTCAATAAAACACACTGAGTAGTAAAGACTCTAAAGTTATGTTTGTACCACTGTAGGCACTGCCATGTGTGGCAGACAAAGCTTAAACCAAACAAGAGTATAGCATAGCTAACTGCCCTTAGAAAGTGTTTCTCTTGATTACATCTCACATCAACAGGTATTTTACACCAAGCAGTAGAAGGTTTCTCTATTCCAGGCTCTTCCTTTTATGGTTTCACACATTAACCACTAAATGAGTATGTGTTGCAGCACTTGTGGTCATTTACAACACCTGACTGTCCCACCAAAGATCCCAACATCATACAAGCACCACTGTCAAAAGCTCCTGCGACAGGGTAGAGCAGCTTTGCAAAAATCCACAGCAAAACTTTACTCTAGATCAAGAAAGCAGCAAATTAAAAAACAATTCCTTGATCTGAAAGGAGATGGGAATTTATCTAGGTGGGGATGTGGCTAGTGATAACACTCCTCCACCAAGCTGAAATCTGCAGTGCGTTCCCCACAAGAAGCTCTCTATGAAGTGCTGTACAAGTCCCCAAAAGTGTATGGCTCCAGCACAGACAATGTAACACCCTGAAGACCTAAGTGCTTAACATTTTTTGAAGGAAACAAGGAGAAGCAACAGTGAAATAATTCCTTAGTACGCTCACAACAGAGCACATTTCCCTGTCAACAAATGCATACCAATCCATATTAGTATTGTGGGCCAAATACACTCACAATCCAAAGACAGATCTGAGGCTCAATAAATAATGCCCCCCAATGATTCTCTTCTCATTTTCTTCAGTATTAGCTGCTGCCTGAACACTATGTTGAAACGCTTCAGTGGCTACCATCAGACTTCTCCGAGAGGCCAGTCTTCTCTGCAATTCAATAGCTCTTTCAGAGAGTAGCATCATCTGCTCTTAAGTCTCAGAAGCACACACAGGCAAGTGACTAAAGAAGTGAGAGTCTAGAGAGGAATAACTTCTTCTTTGTGAACTAGACAGAGGATGAGTTCTGCTCTCCTATGCAGAATCAAGTTTAACATTGGGCTCAGTCTTAAAGGTCTTTTCCAAATGAAATGACTCTGAAGGAATTGAGATCTCATCTACACCAGCCATTTCTTGCCTCCATTAGATTAAACTGGAGCAGCACTTCCCACAGACTCACCTACCACTCTCTGCCATTTTTATAGCTACAACTGTGTGGAAACTCTGAAGACAAAGTCAGAAAGCAGGGCAGTGGTAATTAGTGAGGAAGGAATAAAGCTGAGACCCTGGCTAAGACAGACCAAGATATGAATGGAATGTTAACAGGATGAGACTGAAAGAGTAGGCAGAGCTGGTTAAATAGATAAAATGCTAATATCACCTACTGTATTGACCACCTGTGTCAACTGAATTGTCCAACTTCCAACTATGGTGAAAAAGAAAATGGTTGGTAGAAGGCTTTTGGTGAAGAATTTCGTGTAGTGTATAAACCCAGCTATTTCAGACAATAAACGGCTTCTGATTCACCATGATCGGTCATCCCCACCTCGTTCAATCCTGACACAACTGCATTGTTTCCAGAACCTGACCACAGTTGCATCCAGTGCATCAGCAAAGGAGGCCAAGCTTGTATCAAATCTGCTTTTAAACGATGCCTAAAGCCTGGGTAAATCTTAAAGGTGTGTTAAAATCAGCTGACAGTACTACTGTGATCGTCAACTGTGCAATTTCAGTCAAGCACCAGAAAATAAAGTAAAAAAGGAAGCTGACAGAATTGGTGAAGAAACAGGAGCAACACTTATGACTGAGACCACTTCTTTTGCTTCTTTCCCCCAGAAATACTAAAACTCAAAAAAATATACTTTCTTCCTAAATCACTGTTTCTCCTTCCCCCACTGGGCACACACACAGAGATATGCTGACCTTTCATGTTCCCAAACTCCTGACAGAGGAAATGTGCCAGTCTCTCTGCAAACACCTCCCATATCATCCCTGATACAAGACCTGCTGCACACCACAGGAGTCCCCCAGGAGGAAAAGATAAATTCAGAAAGTCAAAAGCATTAAAAGATGTTTTTGTTGATGCTTGTTCTTGCCCTGGAGCAACCCAGGCATTCCTGAGGGGGTGAGAGAGGCTAGTTCTTATACAACAGCAGCTTTTGAAAGGTTTCAGTTGTAACCTGCTGACAAGTTAAGAGCATTGCAAAGATACCACAAAACCCAGGAAAGCTTCACCTTACTTTCAGACACACCACTCTTAGTTTTTATCTCCAATACCGCACTGCAAGATGTAGGACGACTTCTCTAAAAGCTTGTCATTCAGATATGCTGCTTCTCATCTGGAGTTAGCACAGGTGTGACAGTTACCTGATTTTCATTTTAAGAAAAATGTAACTGCACAAACAGGATTTCTGGGGTGGGTGGTGGTTTAGGGAGTGAGGAGGAACCATTCAAATCCCTATCACACTTTCCTGCTCTTCTACAACTGGAATTAAATCAGATCCATTTTAATTTCTTAATACAATCTTTTTAATTCTACATTTGAAATTGCAGTATGTTTACTGTAAATTAATTTAACCCCTCCCAAATTAATTCAAAACAGTGTTCAAACAAGCAATCATTGGCTGTCAAAGCTTTAAAGAAAGTCAGACATCAAGTGTGCAGAAACCATTGGCCAATGCTCTGACACAAGAGTTTGCAGAAGGTCTAACAATTTCCTCAAATGGGCTAAAAATATTTTGTAACAAATTTTACTTAAAATGGGCTTGGAACTGCTCACTGAATGCAAGCTGTGGGCACGAGGCAGTTTCAGCATGCAGCAAGTTGCTGCTTCTCTGCCCTCCAGTCTCCACGATGTTATTCATCTAAAATATCTAATGTAATATCTAAAAATCTTGAAGGTCATGCTGACCAGAAACAAAAAGCCGCACTGCTTCCTTTGTTCAGTGACACTGGGTAGCTCTAAGGAAGAAAACTGTATTTGGATAAAATTATCTTTTGCTCAAACAGAAAAGCATTTGACCAAGCTTTTATCTGACTAACAATTAGTCATTAAACAATGTTGGCGATTTTAAATTTAAGTCCATCAAAGTGCAGCTTGGCACAAACCACAAGTAAATGCAGCTATTAATAAGGGATCTGAATAAATGTATGCTGAGCCCTACAACTGCTTCAGTGAGCACACGTACAGACACAGCATGCATCCATCCAGTCCTCCAGGAGTAGTGCCAGATGAATGAGAAAACTATGTTTAATTACAAGTCAACACATTTTAATTACTACCAGCCATTGATAACCTACTTGTCTTCTGAAAAGCATCTGAAATAATTAAGTTCTGACTCTAAGGTATGGTTTCAGCCTCAATATCTGAAGAATATAAAATCTAGAGCCAGATCCTTTACATTCTCCACACCATGTTTTCTACTTGAAAATATGAACAAAAATTGTGGGTTGGAGTCAGCAGCAGGAATAATCTCATGCACCAACTAGCAGACCCATTGCAATTCCATGTATTACATACATGAGGCACCATGATTCCTCTAGTTCACACCTTTCCCACTAACTGCTTCTTGTCCTTCTGGCTGACAAAAAAAACCAAACAAAGCTTTTGCATTTCCAAACTGCTCTGCCCATCACAGAACCATAGAATGGTTTACGTTGGAAAGGACCTCAGAAATCTGCACTGAGCAGAACTATTAGCTCCCATGGTAGCAGAATGCCTCTGATCTCACAAAAGCAATCTTAAATTCAGGAGTACTGAATCATAAAACTCACAGCCCTAGCATTCTGGCACATTGTAAACATCATTTCTGGTGAGACAAATTGCTGCGTGACTCAGGGCAGTGAGAGGCCAGGCTACTGCTCTAATACCCAAAATTTTCTAACACAGTAGAACTCTTCATCATTTCATTTTGGGATGGGGGACTGAGATGCTGTTTGTTTTACTGCTTTGACATTTAATGTTTGGCGATAGAAGACAGACAAAATTCAGAGACTGTATGAAGCTCTTAACCTGGATTAAAAATAAAAAAAGAAAAAGGCTATCACATCTCAGGAGCAACAATTGACATTATGCAATTAAAATTAAGCCAATAGGTAAATGACATTAATAGAGCAAATGATACTTTTGTCAGGGAGAGTAGACAAGTGTATTTGAATTCATATAATTAACAGTCACTTGGTTGCAGGTTCATTGTAGTTCTGCTGCTTAGGGACATATTTAAAAGAGATTCATTCCATTTCCCAGCAGAGAGTTAGTGCCAGGCATGCTAATTCAGCTCTGTTTGATGAGCATGGCATATTCTTCTCATCCTCGTATTTAAGAGGAAGTCCAAAGATAAGCAAGAATCTGCATATCCTCAAACCCAGTCTCTTTCCAGCCTACTCCAAAGTACAAATAAAAGGGAACCAGTATGTTTGCATTCAACCTTCTGACAAGTGACAGCCTCCAGAGTGAAATATATTTAGATAGAATCATCAGAAATCTTCAGAATGGCAATGAAAGGTACAAGGATTGCCCTGTTCTGCTAGTCTGTGCATTACACTTCACTAAAAACTCTTTCTATAACTGCAAATACATCTGGGTCAAAATTGATGAACCAGAAATGCAATAGCATCGTCCACTGGTGTGGACTTCTCCAGAACAATTCAACATAATGTCATATGCACACATGAAGTCCACCACCCTTTTCCAGTTACTTCTCTTCCAGATAACTTCAGAGAACTGAAAAAAAGTTCAAGAAATCTTAGTCTTCCCACACGAACTGATCCATTTTTCCCTGCTAGTGACTGGACAGCAGGTATTTTTCCTGTCTCCCCATCTTTGTCTGCCTCTCCTTGCACCTCAGACATCTGCAAGTGTCCCTTTCTCAGCACCCTTCATTACAAACACACAAACAAATATATTTATACATTTCTATATACAAACACATCAGTTTGAATGCATTGCAAAGACTTTGTCTACAAAATGCTGACTTTTGGTCACTGGTGCAGCTGGAGGTAAACTGTTGGCTAGAACATGGCCAGTGACTGTCGATACACCAACCTCCAGCAGACCTCATGTGCGCTGAGCATCCCACATTCTGCCTGGAATGAGTTTCAGTAAAGCCTCCTGCAAACCATGCGGGAACAACCACCAGCCTCAGAGCTCACCTCTACTTACCTAACCTGAAAGGAGTGGCTACTTTCTTTAACCTCTAGGCTATGTTACATCTTGATTTAGTTACCTTTAGTAGACTTCAGTAACAGGAAATATTTCACATGACAGGAGTGTGTCCAGCAAGCTCAAATATTTCCTAGCCCTGTCAGCCACATAACAAGGCTTGAAACCCAGAGTTCAGTTTGCGGTGTCATTAGATTCTATGATTACTATGGCTGTGCATAGACAGGCATGTATAGGGCTTTACATGAATCCTTTCTGACCACCTACGTGAGGTGAGATCTTCTTCACAGGAATGAAACTTAGAAACACATGGAGACTTGGCAATGGCTAGCAAAGCCACCTGAGCTTTTCACTTTTTGTGAGCTACCCTTAAAAACTATGCAAATCCGTCCTCCTGCCCTACAGGTGAAGCTGAGCACCCTCTTAAGGTGTCAAAAGCCAAGCACTTTGGAGTTGCTGGGACAGTGCTTTGAAACAACCATGCAGTCCTTTCAACATGCCCTGCTCTGCAGGCCTCTTGATCTCTTCCATTCCAGACACACCTTCTCTTTGATTCCTCCTCCTGACTCCCCATGTTTCAAGCACGGTAAGAACTGGCTTCAGAGACAAAGCTGAGGTAACAATGAGTCGCTGCATGTCAGGTTTGTGACCTGCTGCTGGCAAAGTCTTGCAAAGGAGGATAAACCAAATCTGCAGAAGGGGTTCATGATTTACCATGATGCAAACAGCACTTTAGACACCTCCCATTGTCTTATCTGTAAGCTCAGCCTCCAATCCAAGTTGGGAGTTAGAGGAAGGCAAGCACCTTTTCTGACTCAACTCTGCTTGTCATAAAGAACAACCTTTTTTTCTGGATGGCTCCTGACAGAGCGAATGAGCTGCCCATAAGCAGAGCCATGAATGGAGCCTGAATCATGCCAGTTCCTTCCTTCACCTTGAGAAGGACCATGAGAATTGTTGATTGCCTTTGTGCAACTGAAACTGGTCAACAGGCTGAAAAGTGATGCGGGCAGAAGGAAATGGAGAATGCACTGGGGAAGGACGAGGATGCACAGTGACCAAACATTTCTCGGTAAAAAATCAATTACATGGAATTGCAGGCAACTTGGCCTGGAGACACAAAAAATCTAAGGTAAAATTGGGATAGCTGGTGTTCAATTTGTGACTATGGCCCAAGCTAGAACAGCACAGCAAGACTTTATTTGGGAAGTTTTCTCCATGACACAAGTCTCCACCTCATGCAGCTGCAGGAAACAAGCTACAAGCTGCATTTTAACTACAAAGCCAAAGAAAAACCACTACTGAAGGAGAGGCTTGTTCCTCTTGTGGAAGATGTCACACATTCAAGATTAAGTGCTCTGGCCCTTGTGGCACACCAAGGAGACCTGCCAGTGTGGCCTGGTTCTGAGTAATGCTAATGTGTAGTTTCTGCTTGGAGTAAATTAAGGAACTTGTCTGAAAGAACCACATCCCAAACCTCCAGTTTAGATGTGTGCTACACAAATTAGCTACCAACACCCCAAAAATATCCTTAATTCATCCTTGGGGCAGCAAGGGTGGACCTTTTCCTCAGACGTCCTTACAACTACCATAAGCTGCTCATGACTCACACTACCTGATTTCTAGTATCAGATTTGGTCTGAGAAGGATCAGTTAATATAGGAAATGCATAGAAAGCTGCTTTCTTTCAAAAACAAAACTAATTTTCCTCTGGATTGCATTGGCTTGACTCTTCAGAAGTTTGCAGTTAGCATGTACAGTCTGAGGCGAGTAATGTGGGGCAGCGAGAATGTGTTGGCAGTACAGAGCACAAAATGATATGGGCAACTTGGCTGCCAGCAGTAAAAATTGTTAGGATTAAAAAAAGCATTAAATGTTTGCCTGTGCCAGGAAAGCTTAACCCCTGCTTTTGAGAAGGATATATAAATTGATTCAACAATTTAACAAAGTTCCAATTACGCAGCACTTAGTGCCTGGCAACTTCATACTTATTACTCGCACACCCTGCTGGATCCCTATGAGCATATTTACTCTACACTCTTAGTGTTGCAAACACAGACTTAACAGTTTTTCCCCCTCCATTTCTTCAGGGTTTGTTCCATGCTGTCACAGATGATCCATTCTGTCTGACACAGGGCAAAGTGCAAGCTCATAAATAAATACAAAAAATTGCTTTCTCCATTTTTTGGAAGGTTTAGTGATACAGATCCTCTAGCAAACTGAATTTAATTTCAGCCTTCACCACCTTGAAATCTGCATAGCCTGCAGAAGCAGTGCTCTTTGCAATAGTTCTGTGTGATGGTGCCCTGAAGATAATAGAAAATGTATGGTGCATGGCAATTCCAACCCAATATCTGTATCTCTGCATCAACCCTGTCAATTCCAGTCCTTCTGTTTGTACAAGTGACTGTAAGCACTAACCTTGAAGAAATAAGAGTGCTGCTATACGCAAATAATGAACTCTTTAGCTGGAGACAGCTCAATTGGGGGAAAAAATTAAAACCAAGTAGACAGAAATTAGTGAACAAGTTTACCAAGCTGGCAACCAAGCAAGTTGCCTTCCCTGCACTACCCCTGTACTGCAATTCATCTGATTTCTCTGTAGTTGCTTGTATTTCACATATTACTATAGGTCACCCCTCTGCTCACAGGTACATGATGATTACTAACAAAAGAAGCATGGGAAATAAAGAACAGGGGCTCAGGAAAAAATGGTTTGTGTAACTCAGTGTGTAAGATGTCAGTTTTTCACAGTGCCAGCTGTATGGTGATAGGCACAGGTATTCCACAGGTACAAACAGAACCACCAGGAATCCAAAGCAACCTGCCACAGCAGTTGTTTGGTAAGGATTTCTGGGTTGCTGTGGTTTGGTTTTATGTTTGCTTGTCTGTTGTTTCAAGGGCTCTTTTCCTTCTCATTTACAGTCAACTAGACTTGGTGATCACAGTTTGCTGATGTCTGTCAGTTAGGATCTAGAGCTGCTCACTCTCCTCATACACAGAAAAACAGCAGGCAGGGACTCACCCTGAGCATGATGCAAGTACATCTTCTGTGCAAGTCAGCTCTAGATGAAGCAGTCTGCCAATGGGCACGCAGATGGCTCACACACGTGCCAGAGTGCACACGCTGCCAGGAGTGCCAGAGTTCAGTACCTGTATCAGTTTAGGCCACTTCTCACCACCCAGCATGTGAACAACACTGTAATAACACTAAAATCCAAAATTACAAGAACAGACACTCTTAAGTGTTTCCACAGGTCCCTCAGCATCAGCATGGGCTGCACCCTGGGCTGAGGGAATGAGGGAAAAAGAAGCAGGGTGTTACAAATGGCAGTCCACAAGACAAGAACATAGCTTAAGGAAAGCCTTTGTGTTTGAGATGACACCCTCTTCCCTCAGAAGTACTTCTCAGTTTTAATGAAGGAAGAGTGGAACAGCCTGAAAGAAGAGGTAAAAATTAAGTAAAGCTATGACAATGGTGAACACCCTGCTAATTTTCACTTTTTAAAAAATCTGACTGATTTCATCCTCTTAGAACAAGAGCATTGCCTTCTTACAACAAGAGGAGGACAACAAGAAGGACAGAGAGATGTGTAAAACATCACAAACAAAAATCCAGCCAAACCCAGAACATTCCAGAGACAGAGCAGCAGGAGATGACAATGACAACTATTTAGTGCTTCATGGAGCCAGGCATGTAAATCTTTTCTCAGATGAAGTTAGTAGGGACAACTCCACCCCTAATTATTTGGGAGAAAGAACCATGTGCTTACTTTTCCAATTTCACATGAGGTCCCTGCGGTGTGTCCCAAGCTATAATAATGAGAAAGGCCTGTGGCTTCCAATGTAGACCCTGCATGATAATCTTCCTCTTTGCAGAAAGCCATTCACATTTTATTTACATCTCTACCTTCATGTTCCTGTTCTCCTTCCTCCACCAGTATTCCTCAAGTCGAGAATCAGGCTTTCTTGCAGTGTGGAAATGCAGACACTGCCATGAAGCAAAAGTGAATATAAAGTCATCAAAACTAAAGGAAGTCTAAAATACTATCACACCCCGAGTATTTCAAATAGAAGTTCCTTATCCCTGAATCATCGCATTTTTCAGCTTTCTGTACAGCTTTCTTTTCCTGTTTTTGCTTCAGATAAGCTCTGCACCATGAGATACTAGCAGCAAGAGCACACAGAACAAATTCTCAGGAAGAAACTTTTAACACCTCCCCCAACCTTCCTGACTAACAGAAACGCCTGTCCAAATTCTTCAGGTTTTCGTTTTGAACTTGATTTTGTTTCCTTAATGAAAAGCTCTTTTTTAAAAAAAAGTTGTTGCAAAGACTTCTTGAACATTACTTACAAAAAGATCGAGCAACTTCTAAATTTAGGGTTTTTGTTCAGATCTTCCAAAAGTATTCACATGCGTTTTTCTATTCATGCCTTTGTCAAAGTTACTTGGGAACTAATTAGCAGTATCTCCTTTGTTGTGACTGTCTAGGAGCTATATATACATGCAGAATGGCAGAAGTTTCCTGGGTCATTTCTAGTTCATTCCCTTTCTGGCTTTACAATTCGTCACCCACACAATTACTATTATTATTAATTATTATATCAGGGAGAGAGAGAAGCAGAAGAGAGACAAATGTACAGAAAAACAACTTTATCCCACAAAACACCAAGTCTCCTGAAAAGCTGACGAACTTCAAGTGTATTAACTTCCATCTTGAACGCAGACTGGCTTCTAGTCAAACCTTAGCACTTCTTAGAGTTAAAACACACTGCTGCAACATCTGAGCTTGTCATTGATGTTAAGGCAAGACCTCCAAGTTCATGAAGAGAAATATATTGCCTGAAGCCCTACTAGCGATAAACAACGAAACCACACTTGACAGCATTAAAAAGCTCCCTGCAAGAACCTGGTTCTCCAGCCCAGTCTTTCCACATCAGCATTAAAACAGACCAAAAGAAAGAAACCTTTTCATCACTCACCTATTCTAAAGACCTCCTTCCCTTTCGTTCTGAAATGCAGGGAGGATGCATGCAAAGGATCCTACTCTAGCAAGAGAAACAAGGCTGCCACCTCCTTTAAAACAGACCGATAGGCGTGAGATGGCTGAAAAAGTAAGTAAAACTGTGAACTAAAGGAGGAAGCCATAAATTTTAAAATGCTGATGGAGAGAGATTCAAGCACACATGTCCTCAACAACTGAAAACACAGCTAATGCAAAAAGCAGACGTGGAGGTGGCTGAGAGCTCAATAATGCTACCATGAGCACTGACAAGACAAACAGCAAAATGAGAAGACATAGGGGAGTTATAAGACAACAGGAGCAAAGAGGTTCCCACTGCTGCTACTTACTCACCAGATTTACAACACTCTATTAGCTAGCACTGCTGTTATCTCTTGCTAATATAAACTAGATTCTGTTCCATTTAAGCTACTGAAAAATGAGTACAAAGGTGATGAAAGCTTAGTGCTGTTCTTGTGCAGAAGGCACCGATGTGCACTCAGGCAGCCAACAGCACTGACCTAATTCAGGCTCCATGGTCTTTCCTCAAGACCCTGCTTATACTTCAGCTTAACACAGCCTGCAGTGAGGTGTGCTCATTTGATGTCTTTGCCTATTCTTATTATTTCCATGAATAATTTAGTTCATACAATAAACTATTTCTCCTCCAGACCATCACACAGACCCAAAGCACTGAATGGGAGGGCAGTTCAGAGCAGCTGTCAGTGTTGCCTCCCTCCTCTCCTTATATTTTCTCAATTCATAAAAAGTAGAGTGCACAACATAGATCAGCCCATGACCTACAGTAAGATGCATTACCCAAGAGAAATCAGTAACACCATACCACACAATTTAAGTCAGGTTCAAGCTGAGGAATGAGGGACAGGCAAAATGCTTTAGTCTCAGTAAGAATCATGTTTGTATCACTCAACTTCCCGAATGCCTATTGCCAAGTTTGTATGAGGCACTCGCAGTAAGGTGGAGAAGGTTCATGGGGGGAATCAGCTCCATGGGGAAGACAGTGGTAGATATGGGATCATCCCTGCTTTGTTTTCCCTTCATAGCAGCTTCCTGTTGTGCAGGCAAGTCCTGCTATGGAGATAGCTGCCTCTGAGCCTTAACCCAGCACTGTTTCTGCTGAACCCACACCTGGGTGCTCCATGCACATCTGTCATTGGCATATGGCTTTTCTTCCTGCCTGTCGCTCCTTACCAGTTGGGCACATTACCCTGAGGATGACAGTACACGCTGTCATTTGATTTCACATGCAGAAGCAGATCCTCTCCTGCAATGTGCAGGAGAGACCCCACACAGGTTCATGCTGCCAAATCAGAGAGTGTGCTTCACAGACATTTTCTGATTTAAAAAACAAGGTACTATTACAGCAGAGAGTTGGTGTATTAAACACCCTTACTACTCCAATTCTGAAGGAAATTCAGGCTTCTCCCAAAAACAGCATGGAAACAAATCTCAAGTGCACTTTTTGCAATCTGTGGTATTAAAAAAATAAATTGCTTCCACGTTTTATTGTCAGCCTGACCACAAGAACCCTCAGCACCATGCCTGCTGAAGTCCTTCCCATGCAGCACTCCCTGCAACATGAACACTATGCCATAATCCCAAATAGCATCCCAGGTTGTTTACAGAGATGGGATGATGAGGTATTTTTATCCTTGTCTCTGCTGATCAATTTATAATTAATAGTCTTTGGATGAGATGCACTTGCAGGAGGGCATCAAATTCAAAATACAGCTTCTTGTGGTGCCAGTGCCCAAGGACAACTTGGGCAGCTGGGGTAAGAGTGCTGGGCCATAGCGACAGAGACACAAGCTGGCTGCAGAGAACAGTATGGACTAGGTGCTGACCAGTGAAGGAAAGCACCTTGTAGGTAGAGTTGGTAGGTTCCCCAAGAATTGGGGATCCAGTTCTCCAAGTGGATGATGCAGCTATCATAACTGCTCTCCCTTGGAGGGAACCACTGGCCTCATGTTGAAAACACTTCTGCCCTTTCACAGATAGTCTCAGTGACTGCCAATGTGTTTCCACACACTTCACATTCCAGCATCCATTCCTTTCCCCCCAAGCCTCCCTACAGCTCCACAGCTCTGCTCGAGGGTGCTGGCCACACAGCTCCTGTGGAAGTGTTCCTTAATTGCAGAGGCTCAGACACAGGCGGCTGCTGCAATGCTTTCCATCACACACAGATCACAGCACTCGAGTTCCAACAAAGGCCCCCTTGTGCTATTGCATGGCCTGAAAGGGGGTGAAAGGAGCATGCCATGGGACATGGGTGCCAGGAAGCTGGGGAGAGGCATGAGGGGGCAGGAAAGCAGAGAAACAGAGCCAGAAGAGAGAGCAAGAGGAAATTGGAATGCCTCTGCTTCTACATCTTTCCTCCACCTTGGCTGGGGTAAAATACTGAGGTACCCACAGTCCACAGCATTTTCCTCACCTCTTCCATGTTTCTGAATAGGAGAAATAGCCTGAAGAGGGAAAGGGGAACTTCAGGGGGTTCCATCAGCCTTGAGGTGCTGTGCCTGTGGAGCTTCCTGCTCTGCCTGGCTTCTACTGCTCTGAGGAACAACTCCTGCTCTCTTCCAGGGGCAGGAAACTGGCAGGCACTACCTCATGGGCAACATCCCTTCCTACCTTCCCACCTCTGTCCTGAGAGCAAGAGAAGCCAGGTAAGATGTTCAAGTATCATCATTTGCAGGGTAATGCAGTTATAATTCTCCTTTTGCTGAGTGAGAGCTGTCAGCTGTCAGGGCAGACAAGGAAAATATTTATCAAACCACACCAAAGCCACAGAAGCAGGAGCAGGGAGTCAAGTCTGTAGACTGCAGACATCCACACTGAATTAATCTTAAAAAAAGAAAGTCCGTGGGCTTAAATGTGAACAGAAATATTTATGACAACCTAAGAAACCCTCCTAAACATAATTATGAGTTTCATTTTCTTCAATTATGAGGTCACCACGAGCCTTTCCATATCCTACTACCTTTGCTATGATAAAAAAAAAGCACAAGAAACCTCACAGATGAAACCCACACTGCATTAACTTGGCTTCTTCTAGCCTCAAAAATGCAAATCCATTAACTCCGGAGAAACAAAGTCTGCCACCTGCACCTATAGCACCATAGAACAGCAAGTGAGAAAGTTAATCAAAACAGCCACTGCAGTGAGCCGAGGAACAAGCAGCATGCACCACCACTCAATTGTGTCTGCCCACACTGTCACCAACAGAATGTTGTCCCATGTCCCTATGCTTCCCATTCCCAGACAGCTGAGGCTTCTCCTCCCATGTTAAGTTAGTTAGGCTTCTCCTCTCCTTCCACCCTTCTGCTGGCAGTTACCCAAACAGCAAGATCTCTTCCCAGAGCACACTCTGTTATCACAACACTGTCTCCATGAGCACAAATCCTTATGTTTTCTAGGAAAGCAGCACATTAAGCATTTATTAGCAACAAACAGCACTTGCTATCTCAGGTACACAGAGCAGTGAGAGTTCTGGACTGTAAAACAGGCTTCTGGAACACGTGGAGAAACCAGGGAGAACAAACTAATCGACTCTAATATGAAGGGAAGCAAAAGGCAGCTTATCAGCCCTACAAGGCCGACAGGCTGCAGTTGGTTGGCGTAAGGGAACAGTGTGTGTCTCAAAACAAACCTCTTGTTAATCTGTGAGTGGTGGGCCCTGTACGCAGAACTGGCTCCCTAAGAGCAGCTGTATCTAATCCTGGCACTAAATCATCCTCTTCAGTTCCAAGAAGGAAGAGTACTTGAGTTTGCATTGCCCAGCTCAGTTTTCCACATCACCAACACAACTAAACTGCCAGTTTAGTTTGTTTTGATTTTATACAACTATCCCTTACAGGAAGCCAAATGTTAGAGAATACAATTAAGAATTATTTTGTTTCTAAAGTAAAATCCATATGGCTTTATAACAAAAAAAAGCCACATTTCTGATAATATTAAGTGTCACAGCTATAGCAACAGCCTGAGATAAACTGCATACCTCAGCAATCCTACAAGTGAGAGTATTCAAACGCTGATTAAATAAAACAAAGAGTCTTGTATTTCCACGATTGCCATGGGAATGACATGCTTTGTCTGGATGGGGCATCCTTGCTTTACTGGTGGAAGTTCTGCTGCACACTGACAGAAATGACCCAAAACCCACCAGACTGAAAAACAACTTGTTAACATGTGCACTTACCAACAGCACCACAGGGAACAAAGGTTCACAGAACTGGTTTTAACCAACTTTCTTTCCAGATTCAGAAAGAAACACCCTCCCCAGCAGCAAGGCTGGGCAGTAACCACACAACTGAGTTGTTCTATTAGTTCTGGACAACCTGTATGGCCTTGTTTGAAGACAGGAATGCCACACTGAATGAAAAACAGTTCAAGGATGCAGAAAAATATTACCTCTTGCCTCTGGAACCAGTGTTAAAACATGGCTAAAACATGGTTTCAGCCATGGAGGCAAACATTACGTGGTCTTAATTGCATGGGCTGTTACAGAGAAAAACCTATCACCCACTGAAGGAAACTCCATCTAGACGCCAATATGAAAAAATTAAATACAAACACAGCAAGGAGCAATCCATTTGAAGGGCTGATACTGGCCGCTGAGTTACTCAATGTACTAGCTGAAAACAAATCTTGCTAGAGAGCGGGATGCTCTATCTTTTTGCTTCTTCCTACTCCTTGCGTTTCCGAATGCTGTTTTTACTCCTTTCTACCTTTTCCTTCCTTCTCCCCAATGTATGGATGAGGCTCTACTAGCTCCTATTTTAATTCCTGCTGGTTCTTCCATCCTCCCACAAAACCTGTCCCATGCTTTCAAGGGCCTGCACTGATCAGCTGCCCTAACAGAACTGCATTTAGCAAGACACTTCTACCTTGGGGGTACAAAAGCTGCCTTAAGAGATGAGTGCATTGCCTCTGCCACCTCCCTCACTTGTATTCATCAACCACTCAGTTTCTCTACCCTTCTCTCTTTCAACACAAGATCACAAATCCACCAAACATGACCTAAAAGCCCATGCCCCATCTTGCCCAGCATGATGTCTAATCTATGGATGGAGATTTTTCCTCATTGACCGCAGCTTGGAGCCAGACAGTGCCACATGCAATCCATAGCAGACACCAGCTGTGTTTAATGGAAAGCAGAAGAGTGAACAGGGTAAAGCACACACACGATATTGAGTTTTGCATCTGGAAAAAGCATGTGCTTCCCATTTCAGAGAACAACAGCAGAAAATCTAATGGGACCTTGAAAAGAAAAAAAATGAGAGCAGCCAAGTGTCCTGTTTTACACCACGTTCACTAGGGCAGACATTACGTACTGATCTGTCACCTTTCTACATCACACCACAGAATGGGAAAAGTAGGTGCACCAACAACCTGTAGTGCCTACTGACAGATCCAAATAACACCTCATCACAAGAAAACACAAGATGACTCTGAGCAGAGCTTTTCATATGGTGGAAAGAAGTTTTCCTCTAGGCAGTGAGATCTGTATTTTCAGGGTGATTGTTTCTCCACTCCCAGCTAGAGACAGGCAGGCACCGGTCCTTTGAGTCCAGCACATGCCTTCCTTCATACCCTAGTTCAGAGAAAGCTGAGATTTACTATTGCTGTTTTTTTAATAGACCAGCTCTCCTGCCTAAGATGGAAGAGGTCTGCAGAACAGAACTGGAGATCTTATGTTTGAACTTGGCAGCAGCAAGAGCTTAAAGATTATTTGTATAAGGGCACGTGAAGATGTGATCAAAGATAGGACAAGTCCTTTGCAGCTTTTAGGATGAGGTAGTAGACACAAAGAAGTTAACAGCACATTAATCCTGAACAAAAAGCCAGCAACTTCCAAAGGGTAGATGAATTATTAAAGTTGTAACAACACAACTGTTAAGTAGCTCAGAGACAGATGCCTATATTAGAAAAGATGCTCCAATCGCCTTGTACTTCAATTTGTAGATTCACTCCCCCCTTCCTGCAGGTACCAACACAGTCATTTAAACTCCACCATTTTCATTACAATCCCTTCGTAAGAATGATTAAGGAAACATAAGTAAGCAGCACCCCCTACACAGCAGTAGCATAGAATCATCATGGACCAGAAGGGACCTCGAAAGCTCAGCAGTTTCCTCCCTTTTTCCACCTCAGTCCCAGTAAGACTAGAGCATGTTTGCTTCCCCAAACAACAAACCAAATGAGGGATCAGGAATCGTGACAAAGATTAGAAGCTTTTAAAGAAAGTCATCTTTCCTTTAAAACGATCAGGATGACAAATACTGAGATAAGAGCTGTTTGAGTCTGAACAGACACTTCTTAAGATCCTCATTTTTCAGAAGTCAGGTTAGTCACTAGAATACCCCAAACTCAGATATTTAGGGCATATGAGCCTTCAGGACATCATAACCTCTAGGGAAAAAAAGTCCATTACTGATACACACATGTAAATATACTTATTTATTTATCAGTAAAAGCAGAGCATATTCTGTGTAGGAATGAGGAATCCTTGCTTTAATTGACAGGAATTATGTTTTACCTCAGTGCTTTCAACCCAAATGACCTCCAAACCACCCATTTATAGATATGAAACACAAAGCAGAAATAAATTCTATCAGGACTGACTGTGCACCATCAAGTTAAGCACCTAACAGTATTTAACTTGGTTACATGAAAAAGTTGGTGGGGAGGCTGGGATCTCAACATTTTCTCAACAGTTTACTGTAATGTCTCTGGAAGGGAGAAGTTTGAAGTCTCTGATGTTTGTATCACCATACAGTGAGTATTAAACAGAAGATGACAAACAATTGCCAAGCTGGCTGTCCTCCAGTTAATCCTCCTGCTTTGACTCAGACTCATCTGTGAACTGCTGCTGAAAACCAATTGCTTGTTTAATGGGGCAGAAAGATCAAATCAATTTCAATATGCATCTCTGAAGTGACCCTCTATGCATAAGCCCTGCCTGAGGAAGCAAGGAGCACATGCACTCCCCTTCTGCTTATTCCAGTTTCACTTCCAAGTTGCTAACCCTACAGGTAGGAAACTATAAAATTACACAAAGAAAGAAGCTGTAGCTGTATGCAAATTGTATTTTTTATGTCCACAGCATCCTCCAGACACAGACAAAACTTCTCCCTCATTTCCAGGGAGGTAACAGCCATACACTCAGGTGAGATCAACTAACACTGATTCACCAGGTGTTTCATTAAGAAGTCTGACAGTGAAGAAACCCACAACAGTGAGCACTGATGTTACCATCTGCTGCCACCAGCACCCTCGGGGCTCTAGGGAGAGCTGTGGTGACTGCTGAGGTGGAAGAAGTTTCAGGGACAGGTCACACTGGTACGGCTGGAGAATTCAGCTCAGGCTTTTCTCCAAGCGAGCAGAAGCCATTCTGTGGCACTGCCAAGGAAGATCAAGGTCAACAGTAAAGCAGACACACACAGAGTGCTGTGTGCCTTTGCTCAGGTGAGGAGCATTCACAGAGGATCAGAAGTGATTTGCTGACTGCACCACATCCCAAAACCTTTTTCCACACTTTGACACATGAAGGCAGTAGCACCATTTTCTACCTAACCCCTTTCTTTCCCTTTTTCTTTTAAACGAAAGAAGTTTCTTAAGAAATAACTCAAGTTTACATTGCAACTTGTAAATTAAAGAACTGTGTTAACAAAGGATTTGTGATTTTGCTATTTCATTTTTTTAATTGTATGACATAAAGTCCACACACACACAACCAATGTATGTGGCCCTCTACTAACATAAACCAGAAAATTAAAATTTATGCTACTTTAGGAAATTGTAAACCTGGACAAAGGGTCAAAACACCACCTCCATCACCCATCCACACTGTTCCAGTGCTTTCCAGTCACATTTCATTAGTCTGTGGCTATCACACAGAGAAATGTTCCCATGTCATGTGGGTGCATCTGAGCTCTGTGTACCCACAGAATGGGCACTGCACAATGCATCACCTCTGAAGGAGACAGTAGTGTGTGTTCTTATAGCTTTACACAGAATTTTGGGGTGCCAGCCTACCTTCCACAGTCATTCTGAAAGCCACTCTTTCCAGAGACTTGGCTTGACTCCTCCCTGCCCCTCTCACCAGCACCACAAGCAATGTCAGGTTCTTAGTCCTGCCAGAAGCCAGACAGAAAATGGCAGCACACAGCCTGCTAGCACTTTGTTCTGCAATCCTCTGTCACTTCAGTCAAGAGCTCCAAGTCTATAGAGAAACTACTTGATGCCACAGTAAGCATTTTCTGTTCCCTGACAGTCTAAGGGGCCAAGAACAGAGACAAAAATGAAGTCTCCTCCTATTTCACACTCCATGTGCTAACACTGCAAAACAAGTCAAGCACTCCAGCATACCAGAATTAAAATGCTTGTGTTATCTCTGCAAATCCAGCATCCCACCTCATCCCATTTTTATCACCACATAGATAACTAAGTTTGCAAATTGTATCCACCAACCTTTCAATATTTTTCTTCAGCACATTGTCTTCTGAATGAGGTACACATCAACACTGAGTGGTTTTAAACCTCACAAAAAAAAACTCAAGAAGAAAAAAAACAAAACCAAAAGGACTTGAGAAAAAGCCCACAGCTCACCATTTGGGACGTCGTTTCCCGCTGGAATGGAGGATTCCAGCAGCATCCACCACAGATGGATGGTCTTGCAGCTCTTGTGTTTGACTCCACAGCTCACAGGATTTCCAGGAGTTCCCAAAAAATCCTTCAGACTTCTTATTCAAAGGCTTTGGATAACCCTCAGTTATCCCCATTGAAATCAGTGGGGGAAAGAGTAATGACTGGATTACCAGGTACACTGAACAATGAACACTGTGATAACTAATGTCTGTAGATTTGAGGAACAACTGCCTTTTCCACTACAAATCCAAGCAACACACAAACATCGATGAGTAATTCAGGACATTCATTACTATGTCCAGTCAGCATTTTCTCTAAGTTAGGTCTTTAATAACTTGGTACCCGGAATGAGAAATAAGAGTATTGCAAAGGAGACTGTGACTACAGTAGGACATATACGTTGTGTGCCAGGGATGGGGCAATTTTAACATTTCAACACCTGCTTCTACCAAAGTCTGTCCTTGCTGCTTAAAGTTTCCCATAACAGACTGGAATGTAGGCAAAAACCCCATCCACCATGTGAAAGCACCTCATTCTCTCCAGAGCATTGCAGAAATTAAATTTGCCCAGAAGGAAATATTTTTCCAGCACATCTAGGAGATAGCAGGAAAAGTCAATTTCTATAGAATGTTTCTATTCAACACAGTATAGTTTCCAAAGAAGAAACATATATCTGAGTACACAGGCAATTTTCCTCTCCTCTAAGCCACATGTCTCCATACACCATGCTGTCCATTTGCCACATCATAGCCCATCTCTTATCCACTTGTCACTAGTTGCTCATACATCCACCTTTGCTGGGTCTACTGCTAATATTTCAGAATTCCCAAGTGTAAACAGACCAAGACTTTTCATTACAAACAAGTGAAAGACAGTTTCTTCCCCTCCCTGACTTTTCCAAGAGAGGATGGTCATCTCAGATGGAAACCACATATACACCACTCACCACCGTTTCTTTAACTTGTTTACTGGAACCCAAAGACTGCACCATGCCAGGCAATTATAAAACTCTGTACTCCAAACATTCAATTTTGCTCAGAGGGTACTGCTCTAATTTCTTCCTTTTTGACTTTTACTCCATTTGAGCAAACTCTGCAGTACATGGGAAGCTCACGTATACACAGTACATCCTGAACACTCACAGGTTTGGTGTGAGAAGGAAAGAGCATGCCACAGGCTACCGTTCCCTCTCCTCCACCAATTCTACTGATTTTGTAATCACCCAATAACCCCAATTTGGATCTGTTAAAAAACAGAGCAGGGCAACTGGCAGCAGCAGGGCAGAGGTAATATTTCAAGAGGATTTATGAATTTATTTTGTTTTAAGCCACATCACCTCATGTATCTGATTTTGAAATACAAAACCAGTCAAATCAGCAAAATTCAGGTGGTGGGAACACAGGCCAGAAACTTCTGAGACTGTCTGTGTAGGTCTGTAATTCACAGTCCACCCTTTGCTGCATTTTCAGATGTAGCTTCATGACATGGCATCGGTCACTGACGACACAGTTTGTCACCCCATTAGCAGAGTCCACCTTTCTGCATCCTCTCCTCCCCAGACACTTACTTCTCACATTTGCATCTGTTTGCTCCCTAATCCACTATTAAAACACAATAGCAGAAATTCAGCCCAGCAAAGTGAAGTGAATTTTCGTTTGTTTGTTGGCTGGATTAAGAGGGCTGAAGAGGATGAGATAAACATCAAAGCCAAAAGAAAAGAAAGGCTGCCCAGAGGGGTGCTTGTGAGCAGGACTGCTCCTCCCAGCAGCAGTTGTTGGGTCACTCCCCCAGGGTTCATCTTTGAGGGTTAATGCAGAGCTACAAGAATGCAAACTGTGCTAACACAGCAATTGTAGCAACAAGAACACTGTCTCGAATAATCACTGAGCATCAATGTCTTACTGGAATTACAGTCGCAGCACAGTTCCTATGCAGTAAAGCCTTTTGGTAAAGACTGCCAGGAAAACACCAGAACTCTTAACTCTGGATGCTGGACACAGAGGCAGAAGCTCTGCTGTTCCCCAGACCTACACTGACTGCATCGACAGCACCTCTGAACAGAGACCTGTGTCAGGGCAGGACAAGAGGGGTTCAGAGGAGACTCTTGCCACTGCCAACCTCTCCAGGTACAGATTCCTGTGCTGATCCAGCAGTTTGCTATACAAATGGAAGATGAACTTTTGGACAGTTTATATGTTTAGGTTTCACCAATGTATAATAATTCCACACTTCTAAGTAAAATTACATCAAAGTCATTTTACACTGGATGCCTCTCTTGATATTGTCTCAAGGTTTACATTCCAATAGTACTATTTCACACCATCAGACACTGTACAAATAAAACTACAAAGCAGTATAAAAAAATTGAGTTAGTTTTATTTTTCACCTGCAATTCTTAGAGGTTTGGGTTTTTTTAAACCCTCCCTGTATTTTTTTTTTTATTGTCCATTAGCACCTCAGCTACATCAATCAGTTAATACTGTCACTGAGGTATTTTTAATTACCAACAGTAATTTTTTTTATTCCAATGCCAAAATTAGTCTTAAAGGGTAAAACTTGCTGAAGGAAAACTGGTGGAACAGCAAGTGCATGATATCTTTAAAGAAATTGGGTCTTTCCAGTACTGTTAACAGCAGACTGATATATTCTTCTTCTGAAGATTTAGGACTGCCAAGTCCATGACCAAGACCTTTTATTCTCAATCACAGGCTATTTGTTGTCATCAGCAGAATGGAGGCTTCTATTCAGTCATAAAACTGGATGCTGCTAAGAAAAGTCATTCAGAAAAGTAAGAAAATCTCATTATCAAGATCTGATGATATTTGATTCACTGATCTTCAAAGTTTTGAATAAATCCAAACCTGGAATCCTCACTCTGAAAGCTGAAGTAAATAAAGTTAATGCTATAGTGATATTTTAAACTTACTTTAAGGTCATTTTCTTCAGTGAAAGTTTATCTAATCCTCTCCAAGCCAGTGCTGAGAAGTGATGGAAAGACTTCCATCTGCTACTAATGCAGACAGTCATCCTGGGAGGAAACATTGACCTGTCCAAGGCACACAGTTAGAAACATGTTAGATTTGATTCCTCTGCCCAGAGGCAATTAAACACTGTCTAATTTTTAAAAGCCTGCAGGAAAGAAGTTTTAAATCCTATGTTCAAGAATGACCTGCTCTGAATAGACAAGCTTCACAGTGACTTGTAACAACCTCATCCGTTTTCACCAAGAGACTTCCCTGACCTAAGGTCACTGCAATAAGCTTGCAAGAATTGATTCATCCACACTCCAGGCAAGCCACAAGGACTCTCAAATGCACCTACAGCAATCACTATGGCAAATCAAATTTGTATTGTGGCTCTTGCAGCTCCTTCTCTCTCTTTGACTCCCCAGTCACCTGCAGGAGCTTTCCTTTGTCCATGCACACTCATTCATCCAACCCTGTGCTGAGCTTTTGTTGAAGGAAAGACTAAGTGAAAATAGACTTACAACTAAACCAAACAGTGAGATCAGTAATTTTCCACTAGTTTGCATCCTTGAATCAATTCACTACAGCGCCAGCAGTATGTGTGAGACCTGGAACAGACTGATCCATGTTAGCTTAGGCTGTCCCAGAACTGCTGTCAGATTCTCCTGTGAGGCAAAATCTTCAGCTAGTTCCTGCACTGTCATTTAGAGATTTTTAACCACTCCCAGCAATCAGGGCATAAAGAACCTTTTGTATAGGCACACATGGACAGAAGGCCTTCTGCTTGTTACAGGGTTGACAATAGGATGATGGGTCATGGCTTTAAGCTGGAAAATGGGATATTGAGGCTGGCCATGAGGAAAAAGTTCTTGAATCTGAGGGTGGTGTGTCCCTGGAACAGGCTGTCCAGAGAGGTGGTGGAGGCCCCAACCCTGGAGCCATTCAGGGCTAGTGTGGATGGGGCTCTGAGCAGTCTGGTTTGGCGAGTGATGTCCCTGCTTGCTGTACGGGGGTTGGACTAGATGACCTTTAGCAGTCACTTCAAACCACAGATATTCTATGACAGGCAGGTGGGTTATTTCTCCAAGAAGTCCACTTCTGTGAAGTATTTCATCTGCAGTAACCTGCTGTGAGCAGAGCCACACTGTAACTGCAACCAAGTGACACAGGCAAGCAGGACGTGCAACAGTGATATGAAGAAGGGACTAAAGACAAATTGATGTTTCTTTACCAGAAGTTAGACACAAAGCCGTCCTGACAGTAAAACACTCTACATCCAGCGCAAGGGCCACCATGCGCTGAAAAGTCCCAGCCAGGATCTCTGCAAAATCCACCACTGAGAGAGCAGTGTTGCTCAGAATTGCAAAAGGCAGCAGAGTGCACTACTGGCTTCATCTGGTCTTGGTTTCCAAAATCATTAGGACATAAAATATTCATTTACTGCTATTATTTTTCATTAGATAGACAAAGATTTCTTATTTTAGAATCTCTCTCTCTCTTATTGGCAGCAAGAGAGAAGAGGCAGCTGTAGTACACACTGTATATTCTATTTTCTCTATTATTTCTCTTTGGCTACTCTTTCTTTACTTTGCTACACATTACTGACCCTAGATATACAAGAAGCACCTACCCTTAGCCAAAACCACACCACTGAAGGACAGGTCAGGAAGAGTGAAAAAGCACCCACATGAATGCTTGTTTTTTTACTGAAATGCACTCAGTCAAAAAGGGTGAAGTTTGTCTCCTTAAAAAAAAGCCAAATCCATTGGATTAATGGTTTACAAAATGCAGACTGAATTTTGTGCATTTCCTTCCAGACACTAAATTAAAACAAGTAGGTTGGGACAAAAATTGGGGCTGATTCACAGCCTTCAACTCACACATGATAGGTGAAAAGACTCATACAGGTACAAAGTTGACATAATCAAAGCTTCTCCTGTCCAAATTCCGAAGCGCTGCAGTTCAGTAATTGGGTTTCTCTACTGTACAGATACAAGAGAAGCCATTTTTATCACAGATGACTAACACTGACAGCTTTATTTATTTAACTTTCAAAGCAGAGTCATTTTTAATGGATCTATAATTCAAAAGCCCTTGAATTAATTTTCCTCAAGCTTCCTAGAAACACAGATTTGGGTTTGTGCTTTGAAAAACAAGTCAGTCGGCTTCTAGGTAAAAATAACATTATTTATTCTGCTTCCTGTGTGTATTTTCTTACTTTTCTTTCATCTGATTTCTCTTGTAAAGCCATAAACTGAGCATTCTTTATACAGGAGACAGCTATACTGCCTACCAGTTTAGCACTGGAACTGGAGAAGGCCCTTGAAGGGCTGACAGAGGTGCACTCTGTTCCTTTTGGACACTCATTTCGCATCAAACAGAAAACTCTAGGGAGCCAGTTACCATTTCTTTTAGACAGTGGTTCCTGGTCCACATGCTTAGCTGTGTACTGAACTGAACACTCACTGATGGAGAAAATGTCCTCATTACTTCTCCACAGAATTAGTCTCAAATGTTTCAATACCAGATGGTACAAAAAGCAATCTACCTGTGCCGTTGTACCAGGGCACACAGGTCCTCCGGTCTGTACTTCTAACTGGATTATTAATTACAGCACACAGCATTCCAGCAGAACTAGCCCTCCAGGGCTGAAGCAATTCTCATGTCCTTGGCTGACCGAGGCATACACAAACATTGCTTCTGTGAGACAGTATTCTCCTTGGAGAATAAACAGCAGCAGTTCTTAACCTAATGTACTGAATATGTGAGGTAAGCCACTGATGGAGATGTATTTGCACTCAAATATCTGACCGTACTGGAGAGGATTGAGACATCAGCATACAAGCTGATTTACTCTGCAAGAGGAAGATCTGTCACAGGAACAGGAAAGATGAAAGGACAAGCCACAAGAATGCTTAGTCTACTGTGAATCCCTCTGAACACAAGCCAGAGAGATGCTGGGGCATCCAGGACCTGCACATACCACCCAGAGAGGCATAGGATACAAGTACTAGACTGTGCTTCTTCCCACTGTTCAGCACAGACACTGTTCACCAAGGGGCAGCAACATTTCTAAGCCATGGAGCCTTCTTCACACGCTCATTTTCTCTAAGGTACTACCTGTTTTATTCCCAAGGCTAAATTGAAGATTATCTACAGTTGAAAGATTCCTTACTGGATGTGTGGTTGACTAAAGCAGACATAATATTTCAAAACTGAAGCCAGTTCTTGCAGCCAGTTCTGTGCATCATTCATTAGAAATCAGTACACTGCTTTCTTCTATGATGATTCATTCCACAACCAAAATTCAAAGAATGTGAGCAAACAAGCTTTCAAGATAGTAACAGACACTGAAGTCTCAATTTACCTCTAAAAACCATGTAAGTGTATGCACAATTCCTTTAAGAAGGGACCAGATGTTCTGAAATGACAAAAGCATAGCTCACACTTCTAGGTCCATTGGTAACTGCAGCATATGATTAATGAATAAATTCAGTTGTAATGCAATATTGAGTGGGTTTCTTTAAAAAAGCAGGACTGGTACAGCATGTGTGAATACTTTCTGTGACCCAGCAACAAGTAAAACGAAGAACTAAATAAAAGCTGAACTATTTATTGTACCTGACTAAGCAATATGCATTTGTAGGGATACTGCAATGAGCAGTGCCTGCAAATTTCATGCTTTAAGTGAAATCTAATTAACTCAAACTAGTAAAAATCCCAAAGGGTTATGTTATTTGTAAGCAAGAAAATAGGAGTCATGTCAGCAGGACTGGGGATGGAAATTTGGCTGTTCTTGTCGAATTACAGCTCCTCTTGAAAAGCACATAAATATTTATGTGAATTTGTATGCTGACATTTGTTACTGACTTTAAGACTCAAGTCACTACAGATAACTTCTAAATCCATCTTTCTCACACACACATTTTTTCCCCTCTATGAATATCCTGTTGCCATAATAGTTTGGCTTGTGTTTTCCTGATGAGAGAACCTGCAGGGACAGGCAGGAAAAGGAAGTGAAGGACTATTCATTCCCACATGATTTATGCATAGTTCCTTCTGCAGCAGAAAGGTAGCTGTCTTTAAGGGCAGCTCCTGCACTCATTGCTTCCCATCTCCTTTCCAACACAAGCCTCATCCAGTTTTCAACTCCTGCTATGAGCTAGTTTATCTACTGGAGAAAAAAGGAGTGACCAGTAGGACACAAGTGCCTTTTATTAGCCCCACATGGCTATTGCAAAATTCTGACAGAGCGTTGAGGCTAACAGTGGCTCATTGTGGCCTGAACCAAGTAACACCACCACTGAGTGCTGCTGGACAGATTATTTTAGAGCTCCAATATGAACCACAGTTGAAGGCAGCCAAGTGATTGCTACAACTGACACCAATGCGTTTTTCTCAATTCCTTTGGCAGCAGAGTGCAGGTTCACGTGGAGGGGTGTCCAATACACCAGGAAATTACTGCCCTAGGACTTAAAGAAGCCTATGAAAATGGAAGAATAACCACTTTCCATTAAAGGCCTGGGGACAGTAGTTAATCAAATTGTATAAATCTGTGTGCTGGGTACAAAGATGGTTTAAGTATGTTGTGTAGGTTGTAGGTGTCAGCAAAGAATTTCAGTGATGACAATGACACAAGTATTCAAGTATTCAACACAAGTATTCGACACAAATGGCGTGAAATAAAGGGTGGAGATGGTATTTGATTTATCTGGGATAGAGTTGATCCTTCCCATACTATTTCTCCCAGTGTTCTGTCTGCAGTGGTAGCTTCAGGACTGTTGATCACACCCCATTGTTTTGGCTACTGCTGAGCAGGGCTCAGACAGCACCAAGGCTGGGAGTGTTTTCTTTCCTGACATTCTCCCCAGCTGAGGAGGGCTGAGGGATGGGCTGGGCCAGCTAATCCAGACTACCCAAAGGGATATTCCAGACCATATGGCATCTGCCTGTATATAAAAGGGAGTAGAAAGAAGAAAGGAGTAGCAGTGAGGGCATTAATTGATGATNGGAGTGTTTTCTTTCCTGACATTCTCCCCAGCTGAGGAGGGCTGAGGGATGGGCTGGGCCAGCTAATCCAGACTACCCAAAGGGATATTCCACAACATATGGCATCTGCCTGTATATAAAAGGGAGTAGAAAGAAGAAAGGAGTAGCAGTGAGGGCATTAATTGATGATGCTTTGTCCTCTTGCACAACTGTTATGTGTATCAGTGCCCTGCTTCCTAAACAGCAGCTAAACATCATCTGCTGATGAGAAGTAGAAAATAATCACTATTTTCCTTTGCTTCCACTCACCACTTTTGCTTCTGCTCTGTTAAACTGTTGCTGTCTCTACCCACCTGCCTCATAGCATTTTTCTCTCCCCTGTCTATTCAATAATGGGGAGTAATAGAGTGGTTTTGGTGGGCACCTGGATCCCAGCCAGGGCCAAACCACCACAGCACATGAAAAAGAACAAAGCATATCAGGAACAAACTCTTCCAACAAGGCTCTAACACTGCTTCAGCCAGTCAAGAGAGTTACAAGTTAAAGAATACTTCCTGTGCACACATCTTAAACACTCACTCACAGTCTGAAGCCATGGCTGTCTGAGCAGCTGAGACAACAGCAAACTACTAGCTGTTCAACAGGGATCAGCAGACTATGTGACATTGCTGGGATTAAAATAAAGTCACTGAGAGTGCCATTACAATCCTAAACAGTTACAAGTATTTGCATGACAGAAGGTAAGATTTTGCATACTGAGCACACCCAAATTCTGCAGCTGGTTTGGAACCATCAGAAGACAGACAGTTTAAAATGGTAAATGCAAGTTGCGGTGCTTCGTACCAGAGAAAATGCAACTGTAATGTCATCATCTCATGTATAACAACTGCAAAGCTGCATCTCAATTGCCTTCCCAGCTGCTGTCATACAGAAAGTCCCTCAAATAAATTTCTTGGGCTTTTTGTCACATTCACCAGACATGAGTTTATCGGTAACTGAAATGGAAAAAATTATTAAAATTAGATCCTACTGCAATTTCTGTGTTAACCAAACATCTTCTCCCAAAGAGCTTTAGAAAGATCCTCCTTTTATTCCCCTTTAGCATACTTTAAGACTTAAAAAAACTCATTTCAGACTGCCTCAAATGATGCAGTTTTTCCAGAATTTGTGGCAGTGTGTTAGCACTGCTTCATGAGCACCTCTGCTCCACAATATTGTTTGTAGGGGTTAAAATAAGGATAAAAAAACCTAAGCTGTAATGGCAGACAGTGTCCCTAGAAGGTCCCATAGCCATCCTGATCATCAGAAAAGGAGAAGATATTCTGAGATACTACTGAGGAGAAATAGGCCAATAGATTATATGAGGAGTCATTGATTGTACTGAAGAGAAGCAGCTGTAGAGCAAGGAAGACTTACAAAGATGTTACTGTAATTCTTATAACCTTTTCCACTCTTACATAAATTGAGCCCCCAGGCATTTGATAAAAGACTCACAGTCCCTTTTTTTTTTTGAGCAGCTGCATTGCTGCTACTGCATGCTATTTCTTTATCAGTTCTTGCACAAAGCTATTAAAAATGCAGAGGTGGTGTTTCCAGAAAATCACAGCTACAGGCTGCTCCTTAAAAAAAGTGCTTCTGTATCATTTAACAATTAACGGTCACTTTAGGATGATTCTGCAAGATTTTTGTTCAGTGCATCCCTCCTACTAAACCTGAATCAAGTGACTCAGAGCAAGGGAAGGCTGGTTACATAAACAGAAGGTAGGTGGCTTAACATCCTTGATCTTATCACAGACCTGTCAGTGGGAAGAACTGCATGTTACTGCTGAGCTGGTGCACATTGTAATGCACTGGAAAGAAGTCAGATGTTCTCTACATCTGAATTAGAATGCTTTGCAATCCATTTATTGAGTTGTTTCAGATTACACTGAATACCTTCAGAGTCTGTGATTTCCAGTTTTTCACCTGCCCTGCCACCTCAGGCCATGCTTGCTACCAAAGAGTCATGAGTGGAAAACAGAATAAAATCAAGCATCTATATTGTTTAGACCATTCAAACTCCAACAGAGTTAGGAATTACAAACTTGGGATGCTTCAGGACCTGACAGCCTATATACTTAAGGGAGAGAGAGAGAGAGATGAGGAAAGGAAAAAAACCCCAAAGATTATATAAATCTCACTCCTTAGATTGACACCTGACTGGCAGAAAAGTTTTTTTACAAAAAGCCCAGCAACCAGAGGCTTTCATTTTGGCAGTTGCTCCTTCTTCAGACTTTCAAGCTTTCTAGCACATCACTCTTGCTTTCCAGGATATGTGTTAAAAAAATAAAAATCTTAAGCAGCTACATTGGGACTCTCCCAGGTCTATGCCTGTGCAATTTACAGAGTAACAGGTTATACTGACCTAGCAGCAAATGAGAAAGATACATCCCAGCTGGACACACTAACCAGCCCTGAAGCCTTTGCCAAGCTTCTCCAGCCTTTTGAAACACAAACTATTGCTTCCAACAGCACTTCTCTCCCTCCCCTCCCNTAGCAGTGAAAGAGAAACGCCAGACCTACTCATCCTGCTGTTATGCAGCAGAGGGGAACCTTTGCTTCCTCTCTCCTGCCTGAGAAGATGTTGCCTCACTTTTAGCAAAGCTATTATTTCCAGAGCCGATTTATTGGTTCATTCAAGTTTAGACTTTCTGATTTTGCAGCACAGTCCATAGTTTGGGCACACATGACACTGCTGAACAGCCTGCAACTGTGTGCAAGCCTCTGCCATAGCTCGTACAGCCTGAACTCAGGCAGTCACTAATGGTGGCACACAGCACATTAACAGAAGGCTTATTAAATCTGACAGGAACATCTAACAGAAAATACAACTCTTCCTCTTCTCTCCTTCCCCTTAAACAGTTTAATTAATACAACCAACTTCAACTCCAGAAAGTGACAAGGCAGCAACAGCAGAGAAGGCACAGGAAGCAATCAGCTGGAAGGCAATTCTTGCTCCCCTTCATTCATTTTACTGGCCCTACCTGGGTGTGGGGCTACACTCCAGCTCTATCCTACAGGTTCAGACAGCACAATACCTTCTTCAGCACAGCCCAGCAGATCACATCCCAGTTACAACACCACACTTCATCTTCTCCAGAAGGAAGGTGGATGGCTTCCTTTGCAGCAGGCTCAGGTAGATGCTGGCAAAGGATGTGAGAAGAGAGGAAGAGGAGCTTCTGCTCTCAGATAGGCAAGCTTTTGCACGAGCTCAGGCCAGCTAGTGAAGGAGAGTCCCAAGCAAGGGAGCAGTGCTGAGTCAGCTGCAGCAGCTGGCCTTCCGCACAAGCACACAGGAAAAGGCTGCCCTGTGGTCACAGCCAAGGCAATGCCCGAGGAGAAAAAGGTGACCCAGAAGCAACACCCGCCCCACCCTTGAGATAATGTGATTTGTTTGCTCTCATAGCTTCCACATTTTCTGGGCATACTTTGTCCTACATGAGGCGCAACTAACCCCAGAGCTATTGCAGTAACAGTGGCACACCTTGCCTGTTGTGTGAATCTACAGACACCAGCCAAGGCATTACTCAGGCTCAGGGCTCCCACACCTCTGCCTCTCCCTCTCAGCCTGTTCAAAGAAAGCTCCTCACAAGACCTGCTTAGGGCTTTCCACTTCAATGGGTGAACTCCTCCAGCTGAGCAGCAGCCAACAGAGCTGTGCATTCAACCAGATGAGCCAGCAGGTGCTGCCCTTCCTCTGAGGACATTCACACAGCTGCAAATACTGGAATAAAAGTCACCCCTGCTTTCTCTTAAACAACCCCTTCCTACTACAGTTCCCCAATTTACACTTTTTCTTGCACTTACCTGGCCATACTTTCCCTCTGAACCACTGCTCCTTTGCATCCCTCATCATTCCGAGGAGATGTTGCTTCTGGTCCCAGTACCCTCCTCCAACAACAGACAGTCCATTTGGGCAGAAATCTGCTCAGCAAACATAGCGGGGACCTAACCAGCATACACAGCACACAGCTCCAGCTCTGTATATCAGATGACTGTCAATCATGGAATACTGAGAGCCACACTTCAGCCTCCTGGGGAATGCTTCCTCGCTGGTGCCTTATGACACAAGATGTGTGTCAGCTGCTTAAGATCACAGGAACCTACTGAAATTTGGCACTGGGCAGGATGCTTATGTGGCATGCATCTCTGCTCCACACCAGCAGGAACCAAAAGCCTTCCAAAGCTGTGCGTTTGTTCAGTGGAGAAGGACTGTCTTTCATTCTCCTAGATGATGCAATGGCCTGCATTTCTCCTCCGCTTCCCTGCATCCCAGCAAGCAACATCACAAAACCTGTGGCTTCCTGCAGGTTCACCAGACATTTCACCTGAAACGCCTTTTCCAACAAAACCACAGCAGCTTTTCAATACAGAATAAAATCCCAAAGTGGTTTATTGAGTCACGCCCTGAGCAGTTCCAGGCAGAGGCTGCCCCTTACGGCCCCAAGAAACTAGCTCACCACCATAGTGAGGAAAGGCTGCAGAGGAGTGGTGGTGGCTCAGGCTCTATGTCATCCCCCCCACAGAAGGCAAAGCTCCATCCCCCCACAAGCAGGAAAACAGCATTAAGGCTATAAAGAAGAATGTAGTTTGAACAGAAAGGGCCACTCAACCTTCACAACTCTGCATTTTGAAGACAGCACTTGGTGCTCTTCCCACTTCCAAAGCATCCAGGACTGTTTGTTACAATTTCCTTCAGGCAGGCCATAAATCCAAGTACAACTAGCAAGCTCAACACAGTGTAAAAGGATCCCAGGGGCAGGCTAATTATCTTCTCAGGCTAGGCAAGCCCATACAGTTTGGTTTGGAAAACAATGGCTAATGAATGTGTTTAGCAAATCAAACTTTCCACTTTCTGCTTAGGGCAGCCAGATGGAAATACAGGGACAATAAATCTCCAGGGAAAGAAATCAAGGCAATCAAGAGAAAAGGAAGAGGAACTATGAAAACAGAAGATGACTCCCCAAAGGAGTGCAAAGGCATGCTATGACTCCAGCAGAAAGGGAAAGACAGTAAATCTGAATTGAGAGGAAGTCTAACACAGTATGAGCACAAAAAATCAAAGCCAGTAACAACAAAACCAAATAAAACATCACAACTCCCATCCTCTTAACATTTTAAGAATTAACCCTCTCCCACCAGTGTACACCAAGATGACAACTACTATTGTTTAAAGTAAAAAAATTTAATACAGGAACTAGTCCCTCCCCTTCACAAACCAGAAGGTCAGAAGTTTTACCAGAGTTGCAGGGGCTGCATCTTTCTTATTTTCTCACTTCTGTACAAGAACATTGATGTTCAGGGTGCAGCTAATTCCAAGCAGATTTCTCCTACGGTCTCAATTCACATAATGCCTATGCAGACAGCAGCGGTTACAGCAAATGCTTGATTTATGTGAGGTGCAGGTGGCGAGGAACCCTTGTTCTAGATCAAGCACAGTACAAACTAAACAGGTTCTCTCATGAGCTGAATGAAAGCCTTGGCTGGCAAGCAATTGTCTTATCTAAGTTAACACATATACTCTCTTACCCTGATCTCAAAAGATCCATAATGGAACATTTACTTAGTTGTCATTTCCCCATGAAAATCTTCAGTTGCAATGACTTTCTGAAAAGTTAGAAAACCCCACCAAAGAAAACTAACACACTGCACTGGGCTGTGGATAATCCCCCAAAGCCCAGCTCCCAGCTGAATGTCATACTTGTAAAAGCTCCCTCCTGCAGGAACTACACTGGTTAAATACTTTCCAATGAATGTGCAATGTTTTGGTAGTTTTGCTTTCTGATGACTAAGTCTCACTAGCAATTACATGACCAAAGGCAAGAGAAGAAAAAAAAGCATCTTGAGTACCCTAGCAGCTATAATAAAGAACAATGCAGAACAAACTCTTGTAACCTCTAGTCAGGTTTCTCACCCCTTGTTGCAGACCAAAAACAAACTCAAAGTGAGAACATCACACTATCAAACAATCCACGCAAAGTAAAGCTGCTGTGCCAGATCATGATGGGATAGATAGCATCTACAATAGGGAGTAAATAGACATTTATGAAGATCTGTACAACAACTTCCAGAATATAGTTAGATAATACCTTTTCAGAGCCATAATAAAGGGGAGGCGGGGGGAAATCTGTGTTCTCCTCAGTTGGTACTGTACTCTACCTGGTCATCACAGCCAGCCAAAGAAGCAGAACAGTCTGAGCTGTCTGGACTATATCCAAGGGACAGAGATGAGGCTGGTGGCATCGTACAGGTACTCTCCAAAGAGGATTTTGAATGTTTTGGACCCAAGTTTATCAATCAACCCAGATAGGAGCATGCAGACATATATTATGAGCTTTCTCCCAAGCTTCTTAGTTATTATTTCCCCCCATAAACTGAATAGATCAAAAAACAAAAGAAAAAATAATCATAAAAGGACTTCAGGCTCTTCCCACAGATTTTTGCTGTACTTTAAAGTTCTGAGACAGGGTCATGGGATCTCATGCTGGAAGTAACAGGAATTTCTGAAAAAGTGGCAGTGATCTGTTTGCATGAAAGCTGAAAGCCAGAGAATAGCAAACCACACAGTCAATAAAGACACATTTGGATGGGTGACGAAGGCATACTCACGCAGTGCATACAGCGAGAGGACTATTCCAGCCAGGCAAAACCCCTCAAAAAACCTGAGTGTGCTAAACATGGTCACATTCACTGAGAGTGCCACAGTCAGTCCAAATATCAAAATGAATACGACGGAGAAGAGCAGTACAGGCCGTCGACCAACCCTAAAAATAAGGAAGTATGGAGAAACATCGTTAAAAGCCAGGATGGACACAACACTAGATCATTACATGTAGCATAGAGGGGAACAAGTCATGCAATCCTTTCTAAATATTGCCTCCCATTTTTAATGCTTGTTCCACTCTTCTCATTTTCTCCTGCTTACTAAAACCTACATTACTCAGCTTTGCATTGAAAGGTTCATTTCAGACAGGATTAAGCAGAGACAGCGTGCTGCACTACTGCTTGATTCAAACATAATTTTCAAAACACCAAACATGAACAAGTAGACATCTGAAAACTATTGTAAGGCCACAAACAAGTCCCTTGGTGATTAAAAGCAACTTCTCAGAGCTTTCTGTAGCAGCAGGGGAGAGTATATGGTATTATCTCTTACACAGTATAGTGTACATTATTTCTCTGCAGTCTACAGCCACAGACCTTGCTGCAGAGGTCTTCTCCACAGACATGCTTTTAGCCTCACCTGTGAGAAGACCTAACTTAAAATACTACTTTTCTTAGACTTATTGTTGAGGACAAGTCTAACAAACACAGACTGAGTACAAATCAGAGGTCATGTTGCCCCATCAAGCCTTAGAAAGCCGATAGTGAAACTCACAGGAAAACTGAGCTCCAAGATTATCCAACCTGCTTCCCCACAGCAGCTGCAGAGACCCACAAAACTGGAAGCTAAAGAAGAAACCACTCCAGAAGTGATTACTGGCAACAGGAGTGTGAGGATTTGCAGCACTTCTCTATAGCTGCAGCTGCCAGCTGTAGTTGCATACACAGTGCTGATGAGGGGGAAGAGTTATGCTGCCACTGAATGTGGGGGCACTGGCTGTAGAGTTTGTCTCCTCCGCCAAAGGAGCATGAGATTTTTGCATCTCTTACTCACACACTTAGTGTTCATAATTCCCCTTTTCCCCCCTTCATCCTATGCAAGGAGAACAATTTAAAGCACCAGAGCACACAGCTATTTTTAACCAAGAATTGGATCATTATGTGGAGATTTCCAAATTTTTCAACTTGTCACCTCCCACAAGTTTTCCAGCAGAACTGAGGATCCCTTTTAGTGAGCTCCATATGCCATTTCCAAAAAGAATATACGAACTTGCTTTTCGTAGGCAGCTTTCACAGACCCATTCAAAGCAGTCTGTCAGCTGCAAGTCAGCCATCAGGAGGACTACAAAGATATAGTGAAGCTCTGCAAGGAGAAAATTAAAAGGGCCAAAGCCCCCCGAAATTCAACCTAGCAACTGCTATAAGAGACAACAAACAGTGTTTCTATAAATACATGAACAACAAAAGGAGGACTAGAGAGAATCTTCCTCCTTTATTGGATGCTGAGGGAAACACAAAGGATGACGTAAAGGCTGAGGCCTTCTTTGCCTCCATCTTAAACAGTAGAATTAGTAGTTCCTGGGTTACCCAGCCTCTTGTTCTGGAAGACAGAGATAAGAAGCAGAATGAGGCTGGCATAATCCAAGAGCAGGTCCATTACCTGCTGCTCCACTCAGATATAAACAAGTCTATGGGGCTGGATGGGTTACACCCAAGACTGTTGAAGGAGCTGATGGATGTTTTCAGTAAAACCACTGTCCATCCTCTGTCCTGTCCACCCCCTGTCAACAGTCCTGGGTAACTGAGGAGGCCCCAGCAGATTAGAAGTGAGTACATGTGATGCCCATCTACAAGAAGGGTCAGAAGGAGGATGGGTGGAACTACAGATCTCTGAGTCTGACCTCACTGCCAAAGAAGCCTATGGAGCGGATCAGCTTTGATGCTGCTGTGCACCATTTACAGGATGACCAGATGATCATGCCCAGTCAGCAGGGGTTCATGAAAGGCAAGCCTTGCTTGACAAACCTAGTCTCCTTCTGTGAAAAGGTGACCCAAGTGTTGGATACTGGAAAGGCCGTAGACTTTTCCTTTCTGGATTTTAGTAAAGTCTTTAACACTGTTTCCCACAGCATCTGTTCCTGCGGAAAAACCAGCTGCCCATGGCTTGGACAGGCTACATTCTGCTGTGTAAAATATTGGTTGGATGGTTGGACCCAAACAGTACTGGTGAATGGAGCTAAATCCAATTGGCAACTGGTCCAAAGTGGTGCTACCCAGAGCTCGCTACTGGGGCCACTCCTGTTGGTGAAGGGTTTGAAGAAATCTTATGAGGAGAGGCTGAGGGAGCTGGGCCTATTTAACCTGAAGGGATTTCCTTATTGCTGTCTACAACTACCCGGAAGGAGGTTGTAGAGAAGTGGGTTTTCTTCTCTCCTCACAGATATCAAGTGATAGGACAAGAGGAAATTGCCTCAAGTTGCACCAGGTACAAGTTTAGGTTACAGATCAAAAAACCCTTCTTCCTGGAAGATGCCATCAGGCCTTGGAACTGGGGGCCCAGGGAAGAGGCTGAATCGCCATCCCTGGACATGTTTAAAAGGCATGTAGATACTGAGTTAAGGACATGATTTAGCAGTGGCCTTCAGACAATTGAGGTAATGGTTGGACTTCATGTTCTTAAAAGGTCTTTTCCAACCCAAATGATTCTATGAATGTCATTGCAATAAAGAGCATTTAAATCTCACGACTCAGTCAAGTTTCACAGCATTGTCAGCAGCTATAAAGGGTATCATGTATACATGCACAATCAGAACTTTGTATTTTTGCTTTACTTAAAATGGAACAAGATCCATAAAATGTGGGGTGAATGGCTAAAAAGGAGACATCCCTTTTTTTTTTAAACATTTTTGGGAACTGGAAGAGCACACCAGTATGTGTGCTCTTTGAACAGTGTTCCCACTGTTTCAAAGTCACACCTAAGAAGGCAAGATCATGGCTCTTTTTTTTTGCAGGTTTACTATCTTTTTCAGCTGAAACATTGCTGTGGGTGGGACACTTCAGATTTAACGTGTTGGCACTAACCATTCAAAGTTTTTAAAACAGAATGCACCAATATGAAATCTGAAGACAACAAGGTCAGAGCAGACTGCTCTCAACTAACATTCAAACAGACCACCAGAGGATGAGCTGCTTTTGAGCTGAAGGTGAGAACACGAAGTCTTTGTCTTAGTTACAATCAGTTACAGTCAATACACTGGGAACATGCTGGATACCAGTGCAGTTACTGCTGTGTGTGCTTCAGATTTTGTATCTATGGAACAGAAAGCACTTGGTCAAGGAGAGAAAGTTCTGCCTATGAAACCCCGAATGTAGAAAAAGCCTACAAACTTTTGACATCACTGATATGCAGAATTTTGCAGCTCAGCTTTTGTAATTGCCCAACTGTAGTTCATGCTAATTAGCATTTGCAGAAATGTTTATAAGTGAAAGGCATTATGCAAATACTCAGAATTAGGAGCTTAATTCTCATCACAAGCATGACCTGCTATCTGGGCCATTGATTTAAAAAGGCCTCAATTCTTAGCATACTTTGGTTGTCTCCTTCCCCTCCTCTCACCTTCTCTACTTAAGGTTATCCATCATCAGGATGTAGACTATTACACAAATGAACACTGCTGATGAAGAATCTGGAAATCCAAGACCATCCTAGGACTATGAAAGTCAACTCAGGCCAGAAAAACTTCTGGTAAAAGCTATTACCAACATTTCTTCCCAGAAACAAAACTAGTTTCTTACCTCACCTCATGCAGACCACTCCTTAAAAATCAAAGCTCCAGGGCAGCTATCAGCCATATAATTTGGGATTCAGCAATGTTTTGACAGGATGGTGTCTCAGAGCATAAATACCCCCTTTTATACTCAGAATTATCTAATAGTACATGGAAATGCTTCTGAGAAATGAAACCATACAAAAAGTCTCCCCAGTAAAATAGCTCTGATCTGTTGCTATCCAAACTTGTTCCAGAGAAAGATGTCTGTGCCACCAAAGGGTCAGCCTACACTGCATAATATTATCTGGATCTAATGTTAAATGCTGCCTGCACAGGCCACTAATTAGGAATAAAAGTAACTCCAGGCTTTTGGAGAATCTGCAGTTCACACAGAGTGATACACAGATGCATCAAAAAATATTCCTGATGTCAGTAGTTGCATTACAGGAGAAACTGAACGGTCTGAGGACAAGATCTGCTTTTCATATGTACCTTGCTACACTGAGAAGATTAAGCTCTGGTCCTGCAGCCTATCAAATTTCTCTTTCTATATAATTCTCTGTAGGTTTCCTCTTGGTTTTGGGACTTGAATCAGCACAGTCTGCAAAAACTCCCAGGGCAAGTGCAAAACAGGGGCAGTACTGAGCAGGAAGAGGCAGAAACCTACTGATTCGATGCTAAGTGAACACATCAAGTCCAGCAGTTCCAGAAGGAAGCCTTCTACAGAGACCTTAATGGTTTCTGTCCACAGCAGGCAAAATTGCCAGAGCATTTGCTTGTTGAACAAGCAGCTTATTCAGCTGTTGGACACAGCTGGTTTTCACACAGCTGAACACCTTTACAGACAGATTGTTCTACACAGAGCTATCCCAGCATACACGCCTACCACACGCCGCTCAGCTAACTTAGCAAATGACCTTAATACACTCAAAGCTGTATGCAGCTGTATGAAGGCATGAAAAGCCTTCAACAAGGCAAAGCAAAGCTCCAAGGGCTAATGGTACAAAAACCCCAACGCCACTTCTAATTATCTAAACCGGGGAGTGATACACAAGAGAGATGAAAACAGACTGGACATTAGTAACCTGTATCTATTAAGCTGTTTGATCTCCACTGACACTTTTTTCCCTTCTTTTTCTCTTTTTGTAATATCCATATCTCCACAAAACTCCCAACCTACTGGAAACTCAAATTATGATCAAATAGCAAAGTAAAATCCCATTTAGTTCTTATTTCCCCAGCCCCAAATACTACTGCTAAATGACAAAAAGACTATCTAGCCCTGACGTGTGCTTGGATCAGATGGCAAGGATGGTAGCAAACCATTCTTTACTCATCACCTGCAAATGGGCAAGGGGATCACTGTTGCTCCAGCCACCAAGTTACCCTTTTTCCTCTTTACACCACAGCTGGAAACAAGATTCTTGTTAAGGTTTCCTAAACTCACTAGGAAAAAGGGAGAAAAATGCCTTGTTTTTGTATCGGGGTAATTTTACACTGCATTAGCTCAGCTAAGCAGCTTGCACAGGAGTCCAACAAGTGCACGTGGCAGCATAAAGTGCACACTGGGGACAGAAATGGATGTCAGGATGGTCCTTTTGGTGGCAGAGAGCTATTAAATCCACTTACTGCAATTCTCTCTTGAAGCCATTGCCTCAGGCAACAAATTGTTCACTTACTTGTAACTTATTTGTCAATTACAGCAGCATTTGCCTAACTTGGGAATAAATCAGCCTTCTCTATGCTGATTCCTTTTTAGGAAAGCCACGTAAGATCCCTCACTCATTTCCCAACTATACTTCCTATATGTTGTTAGAGCTCTGTTTAACTTTGGTATTTTAATCAAATTCAATTGTATTTTATCACACATGTTCCACATGTCACCAAAATCTCACGATTCTTCACTTGCCTAAAAACTTTTAGTGACTATTCCAGAATTAAAATGCAATTTAGCAACAAACACTGGAGACAAATTACTGCACAGCTGCAGGGGCCTTTTCTCTCCCAGCTGACTGCTAAGATCCTGAGGCTTTGTAAGATTTCCCTAATAGGCAGCACTTCTTACTTTCCAATTTTAACGAACCACAAAAGAGTTAAGATGGGGCCTTTTAAAGCACCGTCACTGGCAACTGGGCTGCAAGCCACTGGAATGCCTGGGACAGCATCACAGAGCTATTGTTTCAGATGCTTAAGTTTCTATTGAAATCACTTGAGTCATTCCTTCAATTTTTTCTGCCTTTTTTCAACTACAGGACCCTCTCTTTAAATAAAAGCTGAACTCTCAGCATAACTGGGGTATCAAATAATGTTTTCACTACTGCAATTTAAAGAATTGTACACTATGCTTTTAAATTTAATACCCCAATATTAACAGCATGTAAGTCAGCAATTCTTAACACTGCCTCAAAATGTTTGCTTAGCAGAAACTTTGAAAACACAACAATGGAAAGGTTTGCAAAAAACAGCCTTCCACCCACCAAAAGATACTGTACAAATACAAGGTTGGTATTATGTTGGTCTTGTATGCAGTTAAATCAATGCCGCTTCCGATTTCTTTTGGCCCTATCCCCTAGCTAAACTAAAAAAGAAAAGAAAAAGAAAACCCTAAACTAAATGCTTCCCTTACATAATTAGCAAGTGACATTGCAATACAGATTTTTCACTTACCAGTCGGCTATACATCCTGTTATTAAATGGCCAAAGATTAATCCTACTAGTAGGGAGAATTTAGCAATGTGGACTTTCCAGGCAGAATCACAAACAAGATCCCACTGTAAGAAAAAAAGACAGATAAACTGAAATAAATTGGTTTTTTCAGTTGTTTTTAAACATACTAACAGCATAAAACTTCTTTCAACCCTAGCACAAGTCCATGAAAATGGCAAAGTTCTCCCTCTCTGGTCAAACTCCAGACCTCAAGGAAGGAGCCCATTAAATGTTCATTTACTTCAATGAAACTGAAGTGTCCCCTTCTCTGGGCCACATGAGCTTAGACAAGGGGACGTGTCTCCATCAGACACTGGCAGTACATGTATAAATGAAGCTTCTCAACAGAGTAGCCTCAGAAACCCACTCCCTGGGACCATGAAGCCCACCAGAAGCAAGGCTGGGAATTCAGGAGCAAGTTCCATTCCTCTGGGTGTCTTGAAAACACAGGGAAAAGCAGCTGCTTTGCCACGGATCCCTGATGGCCTTTAGAGGCAGGCTCCCACACACATTAAGACACTTTTGCTTTCAGAAAAGTATGCAAATTGCCCAGGTGCTGGAAGGGGATGAAGCCTAATTCATGGCATGATTCATCAGGAGAAGTCCTGGCATGATGCTGGGCAGGGCAGCCAGAGATCCTCATGCAGCCATATGACTCCTTCAGACAGCAGCACCCTCAGCTACATTTCACAGCTTGGGGATCAGAAAGAGGCTGGACCTCTGCACTAAAGCTATGCCCAATACTGAAATCATCCTTTCTGCCAAAGGAAGAGAGTGTCCCGTCTCAGGCACTTATCACTAGGGTACTGCCTCACTTCTAGGTGAAAACCAGGAACAAGGTTTCTAGTGAGGCTTCCCTAAACTTCAAGACATTTTCCTCTGGGGCATTATCCTGAGCCTCAGGACAACCAGGCTGCATTCCTGGCTTTAGCCCAATATCCTCATTGCTCTCAGACATGTAACTTAATCTCCCTTATGCATAGAGTGTGGACAGTACTATTACACCCTTGAATAAACATAGGAAGATACGTTTGTTCGCTGTTTGGGAAGTGTTCAAATATTGATGGTAATGGGATCCATACACTTTTAATGAAATATAACTACAGCAAACTGGAGAGTCAGATATTCCAGAACTGAAACTCAGCAGAATCACAAACTGTTAGTGTGTAATCTAACAGCAGCAGCATCCCTGACACCAGTAACTGAATTTTCATGGTCAAAAACATAAAGTAAAAAGCACACAATTTATTTTCCAAGTCAGAAGCAACTTCAAAAGGGCTTTTCTCAAAAGAGTTCAACTAGGTGTGATCTACTTTTAAGTATTTCCATAACATGCAGCCCTTCCACAAACAAAGGCTATCTCTGACTCAACCCTCTAGTTCAACATCATTGAGGACATCCTCCCTGCAATATTCCATCTCACAAACAACTATAGCACTTCTATAGCCAAAAGAAACTTGCAAGCTTTCAGGATTTACATTTTAAAAGTAATTTTGAGTTCCTCACTGCACTGCCTTGCAGAAGCTGGGACATAGATCTGGTGCTTCAACCCAATTTCTGACCCAGTCTCTGACCCTCCAACCCAAAGAATGAGGGCTCTAAGGAACCAAAACTGAACAGAATGAGCAAGTATTTTTGCCACCAAACAGCTGTAAATTGCTTGCAGCAAACCACCTCAGCAAGGCAGTGAGTGAGAACTGCTCTCGAAAGATGCTAAATAGTTTTCAAATGTCAGCAAGTAGAGGAAATGCACTTCCCAATATTTGCAATTGCAGAACCAAAGCAGTTAGCAAAGAAAAACATCTGCCCAAACAAGCTGCTAAGAGTATAGAATTTGGGAGATATGTGTAAGCTCCAGGGAGGCTTTCCAATGCTCTGGGTTCATTCTCACAATCCAGAAGGTGTAGATGCTGCTTAAAACCATACAAAAATTGGTTTTTGTTTGCAGAGACTGAAATAAGTTTATTAAAAATAGACAAGTTTATAGGAGAGCGGTGTTCTAGAGGCAGCCTCTACAAGTTGTTAATTTTTAATTTTATTGCTGTCAGAATAACAGCAATGTCATCCAAACACAAAAACAATAAGCAGATATCCTCATGCCTTTTCATTTTCGTAGCTCAGTATTGCTACTCCAAGATAGCAGCTTGTGCCCTTGCACAAGCCCCAGGCAGAGAACGCGCAGTACCAGATGACATGTAAGTAAAGGTTCATGGCTGGCAGAGCCAACATTTCATGAAGGACTGTTACGAAACTTCAGGCTGGTTCAAACAGATGTCCCACCACACTGACACACAGAGTTTGGAAGCAGAAGAATCATCAGTCTATCAGCACATCCTTCAGCAGTGCCTAACATGCACCCACTCCTTTTGATAATTTATCTGGGAGTCACCATTTGTTTGTTTGTGAAGTCTGTTGCCCAACTCCCCAGCTGCTCTGAAAATACAAACATGTGTTTTTCCTGCAAACACTGCATCTGGCCCATTCCTGCCCCTGGTTTGGCGTTTGCTCTGCAGGCCAAAATAAATCAGAGCTAAGCCCCAAGCCCATGAAGCTGCCTTGACATGGGTGCTGGCAGACATAGGCAGAGCCTGGCTTTCCCCACATCTCTCACTCTCCAAAACCCTCAGAACTAGTAAATAGGGAAGGGCAATTTTCAACAGTTTGTTTAGCACAAACTCCCAGAGAATCTGCCATGACCCCACTTGACTTGCTTAGTACTTAGAGCTCAAGCATATCCCAGTTTCTTTTCTGGCAACTGTCAGAAACCAGAGTTTGCTGAGCAGCAACCATCCAAAATAAATTCAGCAGTACTGTGGGGGGTGTCACCAAGGCATCCAAATCAGAAAGTGACAATAAAGAGAGGTTACGAAAGAATAAAGGATGCTGTGGTCAAAGCAGCCTCAGGTAAAGATGACATTAATAGGGCAAAGGATGTATTTAATAGCTAGATTATCATCCCCACCCATCTGAACACAGCAGCAGAACACACCAGCGAGCCTTTGTCATGCTGAAAGAGCAGGAATTTTGTCAGAGACCAGCACTTCCTCCTCCCCATGGAAAAGCTAAAGGCAAGACTGCAACTTCTACTTTGAAGAGCTTGACTGGAGCCATGGCAGGTCCTGCTCTAAGTGCCAGCTGTCTCAATCTGCAAACATGACACTCAGACTTGCTCCACAGAGAAAAGAGTGACAGGTCTCCATGTTTCTGAAGAACTAAATGCTGATGACTGTGGCATGTCAAGTAAGTCTCAACTGGAAGACTGTTTCAGCTGGAGACTAGACAGTAATTCTCTGCTACCTCCTATTATTCTGTTACAAGTGGGAAGACCATTAAATTCTGTAACTGCCTGCTCTGTCTGAATCCGCTGGTGTTCCACTTGGGAGTTAGAAGCACCCAGCCTGAGGGAAGGATGCTGCTACATTTATAGTGCTCCGTGTCCCAGTCTTTTTCTGTCCTCCATCAATCTTCTGATGCAAGAGATCTGATAAAGTGACTCACTAAACCAACAGAACTGTATTGCTATGCTGTATTCAAAATAAGCTGGTGGAAAGGGAACAATTAAAACCCCAAAGTACTGTTTTTCCCCCAGCAATGCAGAGAACTTGCCGCCTGTGCAGGTGTGCAATATATTGCAAGTGTGTTGCTGATGCTGCAACAGCATTTTTTTTCCAAAGCTTGAGGAGTCACACCTTCAGGATCCTAATGTTTAATTGGTATCAGTGAATCACCACCCTTGCTGTCAGTCACTATGCTCCACATCAAGATGGAGGAAAGACTATTTGAAAAGTGAGAGGAGATGCTTGGGAGAGAACGTCTGGCAGAAGGCAAGGTACACAAACAATAACCTTCATATAACTTCTTTACAAGGGGTGAAAATCTGAACGAGACTCATGTGGTGAGTCAGTACTTTCACTGAAACTGTAAAATTTGCAACTGTAAAGTCTACTGCATGTTTGTTACTACAGACACAGGCCTTTCACAATTAAGGGCTCCTGCCTCCAAAGTACTTTGTTTTACTGTCTCATATGCCACAGCCTGCCAGGGCAGCCCCAAACCTCTCCTCAGAAAAAGTCACGTTTGCCTGCACATTAGTGATTTGAAGACCAGTAAATGAAAATTTAAGAATCTACCACTTGTCTACTGTGTGTTTGGTCTTGTATTTCTTTGTTCCTCTCCTGCCTGCTTCATCTTTTAATTTTCCCTGCACAGCAGGGAAAATGTATCGATACCTTGTCAGTGAAAATTCACAATGTCTTAAGATTTTCTCAGGGTTTAAACAAGAAAGAATAACATTTTAAAAACTGAGTTTGCTTTCCATATAATATATGAAACAACAAGCAAATCCCTTACCTGTTCATTCTGGAGGATTAACAGACCAAGTACTAAAGAAAACCAATCAACCCCAAAGCAAAAATCAGTACTTCTACCACAATATATCCATCATTAACACCTTCTCCCAGTACAAAATTGTGTTAGCAGCACTCACAGCCAGAGGAGACCACTGTACAGAAATCTCCCTCCAGTCTGCTCCTGGACAATATTCCTCTTTCAGCCTTTCTCAAGTCCAAAGCCAAAGGTGACACTCTGTCTGGGTTTTTAATGTTAAACCCCCAACCATTAAACTATCTCCTGAAACACCATGCCTGCCTGTTTTTTGAACCCCTCCAAGGACAATGCTTCCACCCCCTCCCTGGGCAGCCTGTTTCAAGGGTTCACCACTCTTTCAGTGAAGTTTTTCCTAAGATCCAACCTGAACCTCCCCCTACTGCAACTTGATCCTATTTCATCTAGTCCTATCACTAGTCACTAGGGAGAGGAGGCCAACACCTATTCCTTACATTTTTACGAGTTGTCAATTGGATTTATCTGGAAAACAAAAGAGTCATTAAATCCACCACCACCTCCCACCAAACCCACAAGAAAAACAAAAAACCAGATGCTGATAGGCTTTGTTATTTGCTTTATTTGAACAGCCACTCAGAGAAGCCTGCATCATCTGTACCCTGGAATGCTTCAACCCTCGCTGAAGGTAATACCTGACTTAAGCTACTTCCTCTGTGTACGATGCCAGACCTCCAAGTCCCAAGTGTATGATAAAGCTGAAGAATGTTGGGCATGTGGATGCTTTTGCTAACAATCGTTACGAGGCCCAAAGCACTCAGGCAACAGCCAAAGATAAATCTTTCCAAAACAAATTTCTACTGAATGAGTACACACTGGTATTGAGAGGCTTATAACCATCCAACCCTGCAAGAACTCAGGCAGCAGAAGAGATACTGTTGGTACTCCTTGATCAACATCTGCCTCCTTTTTGTTCCCAGCACATCTGGTGTCCCTATTACTATATACTGACTCCATAGATGCGAGGGTTGGTTTGTTCGGTTTCATATCCAGTTCATGTGTCTTACAGTGGGACCAACATTTTCTGTGCTTTTCATTCTCAGAAACCTGGCAGGGAAAGCTGCAGCCCAGGAATAGTGAACACAAGGATGGGTACACAGAGATTGTGAGGTTGCTTTAATCACATACATGACTGACTACTTGGGCAACACATCATCTGAGAAATAAAGCAGAGACTGATTTTGACTATAACACAAAGCCAGAGGTTTTGTGAACACAGAGAGGGAGGGGAATGGGGAGAAAGAAAGAGGAGAGGGTGTATAAGCCAGAGGACACATGCTTAGCAATCTTCCAAGAAAGATATAATTAGGTCATGCAGTGTTGTATGACAACAGCTTCATGTACCTATTAGAACAGTTCTTATCCTTGCAAAGTAGTCCAGGACTGCATAGTCACAGACATCATAAATTTATCTAATGTTTTCTGAAATTTAGTGTAGTTAAAGTTGCTGAAATCCACTCTTCCAAATGCCATTTTCTGATATGCACAACTTAGCTTGAAATTTCCACATTCATTTTTGAAGCATATATTTTTCTAGTCTAATATTTCAGCCTTAAAAACAAAGCCTGCTGTCTTGGTGCCACACAGCTACACATTGCTACATGAAGACCCACAAATAAAACAGCGCTTCCTCCTCGTTTGCTGGCTTCTACTCCATCCTGAAGATGGGACACTCAAGGCACAGACTATATCAAGCTACTTGAAATCAGAGCAATGAGACACTGCCTCCTGTATTCATTACCTCAGGGTAACCGCTGTCCTCACTGCACCCTACAGGGCAATGTTGTCCCACTCACACCCAGCACATGTGTAGCCCTGCTCCCTGCCAGCAGCAGAAAAGTGATGCTGACAGCAGATGCATTACTACAGCATCTCCTGCCTGCACTCAACAAAACATTGCCAGGCTGCCATCTGAGCTGCATCACACATATCAGCATGCCCCTTGTCGTACTCAACACCTTTCAATCATGGGTCTTCAGTCAGAGCCATATTCCCAGCACAGTGAGATGGCTCAAACAACACTGCAATCACAAAATAAACCCAAACCCCCAGATATGCCAGATAGATATGTCTTTGTTTCAGAGCCAGCAAGCTAATCTGGAAAGGTCTTTGAATGGTTGCTTTTCACTAAATCGTCCCCTGGTTTATGCCATAAGCAAAAAAGCCCTTGCAGTCTGTCCAAGCACATCGGCAGAATCCCAGGATAAGTGGATGCCTCCTGAAACACTAAAAAACTGGATAAGTTTCATCTACCCTTCATCCTAACTTCCATCAGGAGCAACTAGCTCTTCTGTTCCCAGTTTTACTCTTCTCACAGATCTGATTCTCTTCTCATTGGGAGAAATAATAAGGACATTTATTAAGTTAATAATCATCACTAATAAGCTAACAATTAAAATATGATTTGTTAATCATATGACAGTCTCTGAATACTCAACATAATGAAATCAATGTTAGTAGCATGCATACACCACCCACTTCTCCATCACTGCTGCTTCTATTTTCAGCAGCAAGGGTTCCCTTTGTTCTGAAGCATTTTGATCTCCAGTCTTCACCCTCCCCAGATTAGTCAACTAACTTGTTTCTTGGATGCTGAAATTTGTTTCTCAGATGATGAAATCTGCTTTACTTTTTCCAGCTCTGTAATGTCATCTAACATCAAAGAGTTGGTAGATACAAAATCTCGTTTGCAGCTTTCATGAGCACTACATTTATAATTTTCTGAAGAGCAAGGTCAGGACACTTCTATCTCTCTTTTACATGCCTACATCTGATTGATTTTATGTTTATTCTTTGCTTTAAGACCTGTAGCTGTATGCCTTCTGCTGGCTCTGGGAAAACACCAAAGGCAACACTACCTGTCCCTAGCAATGACTGAGACGCACATTGACAGATGGCTTTCAAGTGCCATCCCTCTCATTTCAGCTGACAAGCTTTACTCTGAACAAAGTATGTTCTGCTGGGACTGACCACACAACCAGGCTTAGTAAGAAGTTAAACTGGGTTTTAAATTTGTATCTGGAACAGGTCTAAGAACTGTAAATAGAAGCCATATATAAAACAACTCAACCCAACACTTTAGTTAAATATTAACCTCTGATTATCAAAAGCATAACACTTTGAGGACAAGCTCCCAACACTACACACCCAGCAAACCCACCATACACAGCTTGGAGCAGGCTAACAAGGTAAAACCTTATTCACTATCTTACTGGGCCTTAATTTTGAAAATCAGGAGTGGGGAGAATTAAATCAAGATTGTCATAAAAATCTGAACTCGAGAAGAGGAAACAAGGAGACAAGAGAAAGAAGTCGTGTCTCATGAGGAAGACTTGCTCGAAGTCACTGTAGATAAAAAATTCAGACAGTGTAATTTGGACATGCAATTCCTGCTGCCAGGACCTTGGCTCTCACCATGTGAGGATTACAGCTGCTGCAATTCAGGTGAGAAGAAAATGAGAGATGGGGGAAAAAAGAGGGTCTGATATTATTTCAGCTCAAATAAGAGCTAAGGGGGGAGGATGGCAAGGAAGGAGGGAGGAACTTACATTCCCTATCCTTAATATTTGTAGGATGGACAGTGCAATAGCTGTGCATTCATGGACTTTGGTCTGGAGACCAGGAGGAGAGCAGACAGATTCTGAGCACTGCAGAGAACCAGGGACACAGTACCTGAGCCATAATGAATTCCTCCTCAACTGTCTGCAGCTGAAGAATGTCTTCCAAGGATCAGGCTATCAGCTTTGAGAACAGTGCACAAGAGTAAGTACAAATCATACACTGCTGGACAAGGTGAACATACTGCTTCTCCTACCTTACAACAAGCACTCCTGATTATCCTAGCTTTCCTACTAGCAGAGCTAGGTGGATGTCCCAGAAATGAGTAGCAGGATACATTAACTTAGTCTTTTTTTTCTTGTGTTTCAGTAGAGCAACCAGCATTTGGGACTCCACCAAATGAAAAATCATAAAGAATTCCAAGGATTGAATTTTCCTCTTGAGGAGGAGATGAATGAAAAAAAAAAAAAAAAGGAAGGAAAAAGTCTTCTCCACAGGAGTGAGTCCCACTCAGACCATCATCCCCTGAGCACACCTCAGCAACTCACAGGAGCTTACACCCAAACACGTCAGTTGCACCAAACACAGTTGTACCAAATACACAGAGTAATATGACAGTTGCTGACTCACCTCCTGCCATGTGGGAATAGGCACAGACCTATTGCACTTTCCTAGCAGCTATGACGTGATCTGGGTTGGTGGGAAATACTGAACATGCAGGTTAATCATTGTTGCCTGACAGGTTTTATGGGTTGGTGGCACAGCAGGCTCTGCAATACCTGCACTGGGCGTGGGCCAGTGAAGCTCCAATACCGAGCAGTTACCTGTCTCTAACTGGTTTTGCCTGAAGAAATCTGCAATGCACCCTGATGACAATTTATTGATGGGGCTTGAACCTCTTTTCTCCCTCTTTCAGGTCTCTTCATCCTCCCTTGACTTTTTAAAAGATAATTCAGAGTGCGCACAAGGTTACTTGCTGTCAAAAGTCAACTGTGAAAAATATAAAAAAGTTCATTGAACTAGGAGAGATCAAGAGAAGCTGCTCTAAAGGAATTCAGTGCAACAATTGAACACTCAACACCACTACAAAGTTGCAGCATCTTCCTATGACAAGATTCTGATCTACACACCCTCCTCTACAGCAAACCCCACTCTTCTACAGTAAGGTCTCAGGCTAACTAATTCCACAGTTACAGTCTGTGCTGTGGAAGAGCATGAAGAGGAAGGAGTATAAAAGGGAGTGAAAGAGAGCAAATGTCTCAAGCAGGGACATCAGGTAATGTGGAGGGGAAATAAAGCAGAAACAAATAGACTGACAGGGAAAATGAAAGACAAGATATGGATGAAATGAAGTGAAAGACAAACACTGTATCCTTTTCAGTATTTTCTAAAATTAGAAGCTCTCCAGAATTCATTAGGAAAGGTTTACCCTTATACTTTGCGCCACCAGTGTAGCCATAAGTTTTTAAGCTAGGGGAAACTAAGTCTTCTGCTAATCCAAAACATTATTTCATTAAAAAAGTAACACTTTCATGTTTGGCTGACCAGTAATCCCCATGTCAGTGTTACCACCAGAGAATGTTTCCAGTTAGATACCTTTCTAAGTATCAGTTCCTCCTCTTGGACAAAAACTTTAAGAAAAACACAAGATTGTCTTTGAAAATGGCACATTTGAAGCCAAAGTAAGAACAAGTAAAATAGTTTGTGTACTTCAGAAATTAGGTTTTAGACTGCTCGAACAACTGCTAAATATCTGCCACAGCTTGCAGCTTCTGTGGCAGCATGGGCAGGGTCTGTGTATTCAACTAAGTGACTGAGATATGGGACCTAGTAGGGAGTGGAAACAAACAAACTCCCAGCCATTTCAGATATCACATCCATCCTCTTAAAAAACACACAAAACAACCAACCAGAAAACAGCAGTAATCTGACATATCCACAGAAAGTGAGTAATATGAAAGGCTCAGCAAGTTTTGGAAAGCTGAGGGCAGCTTTAAACACATTTCAGTATGAAATTACCTTCCTAGAAGATCTCTGCTAATTCTACCAATGTACAAGGTATTAATCCTAGGCTGAAAGGTAGATTCCTGTATCTGAAATGCTTTATCTCCAATGTGATAATAAAAATAGCTAAATATACATTTCAGTCTGAAGAAAAAGACACTATACCAGATAGAAAACCTAAGACTACTTGAGTTCTGTTGCCAATATTCATCCTAAAGCAGTTTTCCTTTTTTTTAGGCCAATTGCTTCAAAATATTTTGGCCTGTACATAATGTCATCCCCTCCCCCTGAAAATAAAAATAGTATCCAGGCTCATTGAACAAGTAATTATAGTCTGATAACACACTTCATTACCTCAAATGTCAGGTAATTTACTGTTTGCAGTTCCTCAGTGCTGGGAAGCTACAAATACTGTTCCCAGAACAGCCATTCCTTTCCTTCACACCATTCAGGCAGAACTCACCTCATTGTTTTAGGGTATCATTCACCAGCACCCTGATAACTGGGAGAGTCCATCAGCACATTCAGTGTGTATGGGCAGCCCCAGAATTGCTCTCCTGGCTCCCTTCTTCCAGAAGCACATTTCTCCAGCCTCCAATTGCTCAACCCAACAACCACTAAGCCTTTACCAGCTCACTCTGAGGGAAGAATGAAAAACTAAAATCTGGATGTCTATCCAGATGTTATGACTGAGGAAGCTGTAACAAAACCAGTAACTGAAGCTTGCTCTGGTCTGACTGTATTTCTAGATTGCTCTGACCCCAGGGATTTGCTGACACATTCAACACCCACTAGAAGTGGAGACAGTAATTCCAAAGCCTTGTCCGAAAGAAGTTTAGGAATAGCCCTTCTGTGCATTCGAAGTATCAGCCTTGCAGGTCCCTATGGTACAAGGACAGCAAGGGCATGGGTGAGCATGGGTGACATACTAGCTTCGATCTTTTGCATTCTGGCCCAGCTACCACACTGGGTACAGTAACTTGAGGTTTTCATTGATTTAGGACTAGGTAGAGGCCCTTCTGTCAAGAAAAAACACTAACAAGACACAGCCTGGCAGCTGCAGGACAGAAACAGAAGCACCGTAATTTCTGAAGTTTCCTTATAGAGATCAGCCAACTGGAAGATATAGAGAAACAAGAGAGATTCCAGGCACAAATGGGAGGTAAGAGTCGCACAGCTGTTATTTTGGGAAGAACCTTGTCAGAGTGATCCCTTCAAATTAACTAACAACTGTACTGTGAAAGTCCACTTGAAATGCATACTTACCATCTACCCCAAGAAATACTCCCAAGCAGTGCCAGATTTATTATCCCTATTATCTCCTACAAATTAGCTGTACTAATTTTGGTTACTTGCAGATACCAGCATTAATTCCATAAGACAACATCGTTGCGAGATATATCACTGTGTAAAGCCATTTCACATCATTAACCAAGGTGTGCCCAGTAAAGTGTTAGAACTGCCATAAAAGCAAGGGAAAAAAAGGCTAATGGCCATCTCCCCTTGCAAAAGCAGAGCATCATCATATCACAGCCTGAACTAATCCAAGCAAACAACAAACCAACACTGGCTCATACTCGCTGTATGGCAAGGTTGTCCTCTGACCATTTGGCTCTCCTGCAGTAAGCTCTGCCTTTTTAGAGGGCAAATCTGCTAAGGCTCAGCCAAATTGGCCTAACAATGATTGGAATTGCGGCAGATACGTAAAATAATGGTATGTTACTTGGGAAAGAAGATGACTCAACCCAAATCAAGTGGGAAGTTGAGAGCCAAGTGAACAGCATTGCAGCAAAACAAGGCATCTGGAGCTGAAAGCAGCCACAACAGGAATTCCCTTGTGACTAGATGTGAAACATTATTTCATAATTGGTTTGGATGACTAAAGTGTAGCCTTCAACTAACCACTTTCTTCTACAGCATCTCAGAGTTGTAGAACGATCTAGAACACTGCAAGTTCACACAGAGGGCTGCTGTGCCTCCAACCACTGCAATTTAATCAAGCCTTTGTCCCTGTACATTGTCAGTGTCTGATGTCCATTATACAAGTCAGTATAATCCCACCCAATAAAACCACCATCAAACACAGTGGACAGGTCATCCAAGTAACAAAGGGAAAAACCCAACAACCATAAATCCTGTAACTGAGCTTCCATAAAAACTTTGCCCCGAGATTACACCTTTGCAGAGGGTCAGAAGATCCAGGCATGAAAGAACAGGAGAATTAGAAAAGTCCCTGCTGAGTACACTGTCTGATATTCTGTCACAACTGCTGAGCTGTCATGATATTTCTTATTGCATTAACACTAATAATTTATCTAAAAAACCAGCATCACTTTGCAGATGGGTAAAGTGAGACCTCAGGTATCCCCATGCCAAAAGGCAGCAGAGTATTTATTTTTACCTACCTTCAGACAGAGGTGAGACACATGGACCATTAACAAATTATTAAAAGAAAAAAAACTGTAATCAGCAGACTGTCTAACAGCTAGTTCAGGATGCACCTCAAACACCACACAGACACTCCATTTATAGAGTTGTGATCATGATGGCCATAATGATGATACACACATGGGTTCTGAGAGAACTGGTGGATGAAGTTGCGAGGCCTTTAACTATCATATTGGAGAAATCACGGCAGTCTGGTGAAGTCTCTGCCAAGTGGAAAAGGAGAAAAATAACCCAAATATTTAAAAAGGAAAACAAGATGATCCAGGTTGCTACAGGCCAGACTGTGCCTGGCAAGACCATGGAGCAGATCCTCCTGGAAACTGCTGAGACACATAGAAAACAAGGAGGTGATTGATCTGTGACAGCCAACACAGCTTCACTAAGAGCAGGTTGTGCCTGACAAACCTGGTGACCTTTGTATGACAGGGTTACAGCATTGATGGATAAGGGTAGAACAACTGATATCATCTACCAGGACACGTGCAGGGCATTTGACACTGTTCCACAACATGCTTGTCTCTAAAACAGAGACACAAGTTGGACAGACGGACCTCCCAGTGGATAAGGAATTGGCTGCATTATGACACTCAGAGAGTTGTAATCAACGGATCAATGTCCAAGTGGACATCAGTTATGAGTTGGTGCTCCTCAGGGGACTGGGACCTTTGTAAGACATGGATAGTGGCAGTGAGTGCTCCCTCAGCAAGTTTGCTCTCAATAAGTCCTACAACTGGGTTGGGCTAATCCCAAGCAAAAATTCATGCTGGGTGGTAAATGGACTGAGAACACTCCTCAGGAAAAGGATTTGGGAATGCTGGTAGGTAGGTGAGAAGCTCAACATGAGCCATCAGTGTATGAGGGTAGCTCAAAAGGCCAACTGTGTCCAGGACTGGATCAAATGAAGTGTCACCAGCAGGTCAAGGGACGTGATACTCCCTCTCTGCTCTGCTCTTGCAAGACCTAGAGTCCTGTGGCCCGTTCTGGAGTCCCCATTACAAGGACATGGAACCATTGGAGCAAGTGTAGAGGAGGCCACAAGGATAATCAGAAGGCTGGAGCATCTCTGCTATGAGGACAGGCTGAGGAAATTGGCTCTGTTCAGCCTAGAAAAGAAGAAACTCCAAGGAGACCTTATAGCAGCCTTTCAGTTCCTGAAGGAGACTGCAGGAAAGCTGGAAAGGGACTGTTTAGAAGGGATCCCAGTGATAGGACAAGAGGAATGATTTCAAGCTGAAAGAGGGTTGATGTAGATCAGATTTTAGGAAGAAATTTCTCCCCGTGAGGGTGCTAAGGCACTGGAACAGGTTGCCCAAAGAGGTTATGGCTGCTCCATCCCTAGAAGTGTTCAAACCCCCATGCTGGATGAGGCTCTGGACAACCTGGTCTAGTGAGAAGTGGCCCTGCCCAGGGGGGCCAAACCATTCTGTGCTTTTGTAATACTTACTGGTCACTCATTCTGTGATACCAAAGCAATGAAAATCCTCAAAGAAGCGTTTAGCAGTGCAAAGGCCTTACAAATAAACTGTCCTACAGGAAGGTATTTATGTACAAACCATGCTAAAGGCAGAGATTTACATACCAAGTCAAGGCATGAGCTCAGATGGGTGATTTAATATGGCCACTAGAATCCCTGTGGTTAAATTGTGCATCTGACCTCTTTGTTTTATGCATTTCAGCAGTGTTAAATAATAAGCAGCACACCCTTTATTGCCATTTCAATTTGTAGTGACTGGCAGCACTATCAAAACCATCATTCCCAGTGCCTCAGTCAGAGAGGTCAGAGTAATAGTAGTGCCTGTTGTGCCAGTGCTGCACTTCAAGCAAGGTGTAAGGCTAGCCCTGGCCCCATCAAAGTCTCAAAGAGGGACTGAGCAAAGCACAGATGGAACTGGAAATAGCAACATCTCCACTCCATCGATCCCCAGCATGACACAGGCTGGGAGAAAACAGGCATTGGGGAAGGTAGAGTGGAGAAAGCCTACACAGAAGGACATCTGACGATAGGTACCACGAGGACAGAGGTTATCAATACAGTGAAACATAATACAGTTTAAGGACATTTATCTGCTCCCAAGGAATGGAGGTCAGTGGTAGCTGGTATGGATGCGTATCAACAAATGCAGAACAGGAAACATGCTTTGTGCTAAACAACCAACATTGTTTGGGTGTTTCTGAAGACAAAGCAATGAGGGAGCATCCAGCAGCAATTACTTTGGACTGCTGAAGATGAGAACAATTTGATTTTACCTGCCAAAGAAAAAATCCTTTTTTTTTAGATTAACATACTTCTGGCTCTCCTTGTAATATTTCAATATAACCCCTGGCTCCTACAGAGATGAGTGCATATTAGATTAACAAAACTCTGTTTAGAGAGATGAGAACATTGCATAATAAATTACAGAACAAAATGTATTTTTGAAAGGAGTTAAGGGAAATCTAAACATCTAGTCTTCTGAGCTCACCCAGGGCAGCTATTTCTCACAAAGAACAGTGGGATGCATGTAAGAGAACTCAGCAGTTACAAGAACTGCTCTCACAGTATCAGAGCTCCTGGGGGTTTCTAAGAAAGGAAGTCCAAATTAAACTACACTGATGTTCTGCCTGGGTTTTTCCTCTCATTCTTCATTAAGTTAAAACCAGACAACACACCCACCAAGAAAACCCCGAGAACAAAACCAAAGCACAAATTAAGCAGAAATCCTGACCCTAAGAAAACAGTCTAATCATAATTACATAGGATTACAAATCAAAGGAAAAAAGATGCCAAGTTTTTAGAAGCAAGCGTACAACACAAATAAAAACTCCACACTGGAAAAACCTGTAGTCCCCAAATATTATTATTCTTTCTAATAGAAAACAAGACAGCAGGGACCACAGATGTTTATTTATCCCTTAAAATTGATCTGCCCTTTACCACAAGTTCTTCCAAAGTACGGGTTTTTTTAATTATTTTTAAAGAAGCATGCAAGACAGCAAGCTAACTCTGCCTTGACCTTTTGTGGCCAATTTGATTACAACCTTCAAAAGATGACGAAGTTTAAAAAAAATTGGTTTTGTATAGTTTATACTAAAAAAAATATACTGAAATCTTTTTTCATGCTTAAGTATCAGTGTTAGACTCTAAAATATATGAATAGATCAGTCTCTAGTTATAAACAGAGGATAAGCTGCCACTCTTAAAAATCTAATTTCATTACTCAGTTCAACATCACAAATCACTCAATTCCACCATATGATTGCAATTTTTGTCATGAAGAGATTGTAGTTTATTTACTTCTTAAAAAAATAATCCATTCTGTGTTTAAAGGTTTTGAGGGATTCACTTTACCTGCTTTTTCCCTGCTGCACATGTTTTCAAGGAACACAGAGAAACTAAAATTCTTTCCAACGGTTAAACAGGAACGCACACTGGCTGACCCAAGCATAATCGTGTTGGTCATCTGATTATTGCCGTGTTTGTTTCTCCCAACTAGATAAACACAGTTCGTCCAAAACACTACCCCCAGGCAGGAAGTAATTTCTGCTGATCTTAGGGGTGTCTTGAGATTAAGGGAACTAACCTCCTGGTGTAACAGTTTCATTTTACATTTCCAAGAGCTCTAGTTGCCAGTTAATACCAACGAGGCTCATTCCCAGCTAGCAGGGAATTAGCAGGGCCCATAACACAAGCAAAAGCTTTCAGGTGGAAAAAGGAGGCTTTCTTCTTTTTCATGTGAGTTACTCAGCAAACACAAAGTAAGAGCAGAAAACAGCACAGCCCTCCTCGGTGTAAATTTTCCACCGAGTCATTACATTAGGAAAATTCAAAACATTCTGCCTCTGGATTACAACTTGTGAGATACATTTCTTCTTTTATGGCTCGAGTGAAACTGTTTAAGGAAATAAGTACAAAACAAGAAGAATTTAACAGATCTTTGTCTTTTCCTCCCCACAGTAGCCACCTTATCAGCTTCCCCCAAAATCTACCTGTTTTTTGGCCAGTACATCAATACTTGCATCCAAGATAAGCAGTATCACTACTGTAGCCTTCTCCCTTTCCCTCCCCACTAGCTGATGACACTAGCCCGCAGTGCCCTTCCCACACACATCTGCGTCCCAACCAGCAGGACACTCTCACTGCTGAGATCCCAAAGAACACTGAGGATCCTGTTCCAGGCCATAACTTTGCAGTTCAGTGCTGCAACCAGCACCCACGTACAAACGTGAACAGACACCCACCGAGAGGAAGGATTAAATAGAGATGCAGCATTTACTCTGGTGGAAGGGTGACTCAGGGACACCTGACCGACCTGGTGGTGGCACACAGGGGCAGATCCGCATCGTCAGCGGCTGCTCCCCTTATCAGGGGAGTGAAGCGGGTGTGAATGTGAATGGGGCCAGAGCAGAGCCGAGGGGTCTGTGAGGGCTGGGCAGGGACGGGGCTGAGAAAAGTAGCCTTTCTCACCTTGCTCACGACGTTCTGGACGAGGCCGGCTCTGATGCGGTACTGCCACTCATGACAGTCGCACTCGCTGGTGTTTTCCCCCGCCGGGGTGGGAAGCCCGGGCGGGGGGAAGATGCTGCCGTTGCCGCTGCGATTGGCGTGGCTCGGTGTCAGGGACGCACTCCAGTTGCCCTGCCCGTCCGTCTCCCGGCACCAGAAGTCGGGCTGATCCAGGAGAAACGAGTCCGAGAACTTGCTGAAGCCGATGAAGAGAGCCGGGATCCAAGTGAGCAGAACTAGGGTCCGCTGGTACCCGCCGCCCAATCCCCCGAGGAAGGGCAGCACCGAGCCATCGTAGTCTAGGAGCAGCGGGCTGCAGGAGGCAGCAGGCGGCGGCACCGGCACCGCCTGGATCTCGGCACCGGCGGCGCTGGAGGACGGCCCCGGGGGATCGGCGGTGTCCCCTGCCCCAGCCCCCAGCACTGAGCCATTCTCCTCAGGCAGCGGTCGGCTCCCGCTGCTCGCCTCGCGACGCCGGTCTATCGCCATCCGGCCGCCCGGGAAGAGGGTCACATGTGGAGGGGGGCCGAGGCAGCCCCGACGCCCTCACGAGTCCTCCCTTTCCCCTTCTGCCCGCGCACACACACCTTGCAACGCAATAGATCGCACACCCGCTCCCCGCCGAACCCGGCAGGACACGGATCGGGGAGGTAGAGAAGAAAGAAGAGGGGCGAAGAAAGGGATAAGCACCGGGCGAGCCCCCCGAGAGCTCGTTTCTCACTCGCACCCTGCAGCCACGAACCGTCGCAGCTGTCGGCGGTGCCCCCCTCCTCTCGCCTGTGCGTCAGGCTGCTCTCATACCCACTCTCCCTTCCCCCCGCGACAGGCACCGCCGAAAATAAACGGAAGGATCCAGCCGGATCCGAACGTTCAACGGGCTAAAGGAAAGGGAGTAAAAAGGGGGGGCGGGGGG
>VZRI01004687.1:194832-234437 GCA_013397515.1 Upupa epops
GGCCCGGCCCTCCCCCCGCTCCCGCAGGGACTCGCCTCCGCCGAGGGCGGGCCGACGCTGCGGGGCGGCCCCGCACAGGCTCCGCACCGCCTCGCTGGGGGGTCAGGTACCGCAGCGGTCCAGGCTGCGGGGAGGTGAGCTGTACCCGCTGAACAGCGCGCTGCTCCTGCCACATCAATTATTTACAGCGCATGGCTCGAACAATGCACTGCGGCTGCTGCTGGCTGAAAGGGGGGGGGGGTGGGAAGCACCCCTGGAGAGGGGGTAGATCGAGAGCGAAGAACCCGAAGGGCATTTGTGAGACCTAGAGCGGTGCACCAAGACGAGCATTGCTCGTACATTGTTTCAGTTAGGCTGTCAAATTAGCCAATCCTTAAAAAACTAACAGTCGTATTGAGACCTGACGTTAATTGTAAAATTAACCATAAACTACAGTTAACGTTTGTGAGGGTTATTTTTATGTTACGCTAAATTTACTCAAGCATGTAAGTGCCTCAACCTGTCCTCGATGTGGAGGGCAGCCCAGGCATTATGGAATTTTGTGCTTACCTTTCTTTGCCTTTGAAAGAAGGGAAGGAGCCTCAACACACAGATCGATATGTACTTGTACACGAGCACAGGCAGTGAGCAGAAAACATTAGAAGAGGACTGGCATCACTACCGATTATAAATTGAAGGGGAAGATGGTGGTGGGTTGTTATTTATGTGATCTGCCCTCTTCAAGAGAGTTTCTGTACACCAACTCTTAGATTTTCCTCCCTTTAGCTTTTTTTCTTATATATGATCTCTAAAAGATTTCCCATCTACTGTCGACTGTGGGTCCCTTTTACAGCACTTGGTCCTTCTTGGAGGGATCCCCACTGTCTGCGGGATTCTCCTGCCTGCTCTGCACATTCCTTGCTGAAAAGTAAATGTGGTCATCCCTGCTCATGAAAGTCTTCTCTTTCTCTTCCTGCGTTGCAGTGCCTATGTACATATGATGGTTGCTATTATGTCCCTGTGCCATGATTTCCTCTCTCTCCTCTGTTAGCCCTCAGGTGCTGTCTGCAGTGCATGTGAGCCCCTGCCTCTGTGTGTGCAGAGGGTTAATCCTGCTGCAAAACTATCTCCTTTTGCTGCTTTTAGTCACATCTTGTGCTTCCCAAGCAATTTCTTAGGATTATTTTGAATTCTTATTTCATCCTCCCATGTACTTGCAGTTGTTCCCTGATTAATATAATCTCTGAGGGCCACTCTGAGGCCCCTTTGGAATAGCAGCTATAATCCACTCATTTGCCAGTAAACCACTGACAACTGCTGCTTCCACAGTTTTGTACCCACTGCCCAAATTTTTCACACTAACTGAACTCCCTCATTTATGACTGAATGTGCAGAGACTTACCAAGGCACAGATGATGGTAGCCCTTCCTCCCTTCCATAACAAGGTCTGTTCCTCTAATGCCAAAGGAAATTCGGCCAGCTTGTCCCAATTTCTTGTTGACAAGCCCATGTTAATAGTCACTTATCTCATTGTTTCCTTCTGTTTACAAATAACTGTCTGTGTGTACTAGATTCTCTCTGGGAGGGAGAAAAGAATATTTATCAATTTAATGGAATCACAGAATCATTAAAGATTGAAAGGACTTCAATGATCATAAAATCCAATTTTCAACCCAACACCTCTGATCAGTAGACGCAAAGTACCACAGCACTCACCTTTTGAATACCTCCAGGGATGGTGACTCCAGCACTTCCCTGGACAGCCTGTTCCAATGGCTGGAAACATTGCCTTGTCATTAACATGTACCATGTCTATCTTCTTTTAGCCAAGACTGGTACAAAAAGGTGTGAGGCATCAGTTAATAGTTTTCTTTCTCTGATGAGTAATGCACTTGTTTTTACTTCCTGTTACCACTGATGAACTTATCAAATGATCTCTTGTCACTTACAATGTTTTTGCAAGCCACATTTTATTTGTTTTGTAGGCTCTTTTTCTGTTTGTTGCCAATTGCTTTTGTATGGTGGTGTGTCTGCACTTACCCTGTGATATCCTGATCTGTTTTCTCTCTGTGTCCTTTTTGGCAATGTTACTTTGTGCTGTATACTGTGCACATGCTTTCTGCTGCAACCTTTAATTAGCAGTGTATTAAGAAGCAACGTACAATTACATGGTTACATACCATTTTTCTTGCAGATCTCCTGTCTTATTCAGTATGAACCCTTCAAAAACAAAAATAAAAAAAAAAAAGGAAAAAAAGATCACCACTCAAGGAGCACTGGCTCTCAGCACACATTTAAAATACCTTTGAGAATTTGTGTCTTAATGAGGAGCAATTCAATATTTTGTTTTCTCCTTGTTCGGTATGGAGCCACATGACTTATTTAATGCACTATCTTCAAACCTTGCTCTTAAAAACTAATGATTATCGTCCTAATGGCATTTTTATAACTCTCCTCTATGAGATGTCCAAGTGTTTCACAAATATTAATGCATTTATTTTCAAAGTCTCCATAAGGTGACAGGCTTATGACCTTTTCATATTGGGAGACTCAGAGGCAGACACATTAAGGTGAAAATGATGAAATTTCAGTGACTTGCAGCTCCTAGGAGTTTAGCATTCTTAAGCGTGGTGTAAAAATTTGTGTTTACAAAGCACAGCTCCCTCCCATTGGCAACTGTAACTGTGTAATGCTTTTGTAAATCACTCTTCAGTGTCCCAAGGCAGGTGCTTTTGCGTGAGACAAATGTAATTGGAAGAACTTCAGATGGTACTTTAAAGAGGCAGAAGCCTGACATCACTCCTGAGCAAAGTGATGGAGCAGCTGAAGCAGCAGTGCATTAATAAATTAAAATGAGGTAAGATAATTAGAGCCTGTTAACCTGGATTTAAGGAAAGTAAACTTTTTCACACTAAGTTTTTTAAAATGAGGTTATGATTTTTGCTATGGAAAAGCATGATACCATTGTAGACTGTTTGTGATTGTACAGCAAGAAAGGTAAGCCCAATCTAATCCTAACCTGACTTGGTCCGTGTTGTGAACAGGTGTTACCATGTGGACACAGTTGTGCCACCAGAAGAATTTATCTCTGCCAGCACCTTGTGACCACTTCCTAGCCAGAAATCAGTTTCCCTTCCAATCTCCCTGCCTAAAAGATCTGACTGCTTGACAGTAGGGCAAATCAGTGTTGTTCACTCAGACCAGCAACTGGTCCTAGTAATTTTTCTTGAGAGGCACTCAGGAGCTTAGTCCTATACCTCTATGCTTGTTAGCAGCTAGCCAGCTGGCTTTTAAGTTATGAACTTAATCCTCAGTGGAAGCAGTGACACCCCTTAACTTTTCTTTCTCTCTCCCACATTATTCATGACTCAGTAAGTGCTGTATAGGTGACCCACATGTGAAGCAGGTCTGTCCTGTCCACTGAGTAAAGCAAGCACTCTGGAAAAACCCCAGTAAGTAGTCATGTAATTAAAGGCTTTCTTCACTCCATGTACACAAGTATTATACACCTTATGTATACATATACATACATATATATATATGTATGTATGCATGTATGTATAACACGTTATGTGAACACACAAAGAGGCCAAATTAGACTTACAGAAGCTATTTTGCCTTATGTAATTTCTGACTTTCAAGTACTTGTTTTGCATTCTTTGTGGTGTTATAATGCAGGGCTTTTTCTCTGTATGTATACATCAAAACAATTCAAGAAGCTAACAAGTGCTCACACAGGTTCTACAGTGTGCATGAATTTTAGATGCAGATTGTTTGAATGCTTGAATGGAATGTAGTGAAGTCGAACAAGAATTAAGTCAATCCAGTGGAGTTTTTATTTTAAACAAATCTTGAAATACTATAATTAAATAAATTCAATGATCTATTCAATTAAATTAAACAGGCTGGATTCTTGTTTCCAAAGACCAAAGTCTCCAACAGCATTCATTTTACATTCTTTTGGTCATTAGATGATAAATATCTGATGTTGAAAAATCACTTAGTGAAAATACATGTTTATATTTTCCGCATCATCTTCTGAGCTGCTGACAGATTCTGAGCAGAAATGGGAAACAAGACGGGATAGTAATATTTAGTTCAGAAGGAAGATGGATACATTTTCACTTATAATGGGAATCACAGCCTGTTACATGCAAATGCCTTACAGCCACTTCTACTGTATAACTTGGTTTCTAAAGGGAAACAAAAGCCAAACAACAACCTAGGATCTTCTTTAAGGATTATCAGAGGAAAGGAATCAGGACACCCTGAGACAACTCATGTAAGGATTGAACTTAAAGCCCAATTATCTATAATATATGAATCGTCAAGTTCTGGTCTGCAGGACCCAACTGGAGTATTTAATAAAAATGGAAGCTATAATTAAGAACCTTATTTGCATAAGAGTATTTCCCCTTGGTATTTTTTTCTCCACACCAAGATAACAGACATAATTCATGGGGAGTATTTATTTCTCTGATTGCTCCTATATTATAGAAGCAATCTCAGACTCACCTAGATGCCAAATGACAAGTCCATGCTTACATGGCTGGGAGTGAGTTCCATGGTGCGGCAGCAAGACTTGAGCCTCTTTTATCCTTCAACAGAGGTCCAATTGGATATTACCTGTGGAGAGGCTGAGAAGAGACAAAGTCTTAATTAAACCGTGTTGTATAGCCACATGATCTTGATGCATACACATCCATCTGTTTACACATCATCTGGCACTCATTGCTGCTTGCACCTATTCTATTCTATTCTATTCTATTCTATTCTATTCTATTCTATTCTATTCTATTCTATTCTATTCTATTCTATTCTGTAGGAATTTACTGGGATACCCTGCACAGACCTTACTAAATTTAATCTGTGCAGGTGCAGCCCTAGATACTTTCCCACTGTCCATCACAGGAGGCACCGCTCCAGTGGCTCTCAGCTCATATCATGGCTCTCCTGAATAAATCCTTGCAAAAATTTCATGGAGATATGTGTATTCCCTATTCTCTGCCTACTAAAAAGGTGAGCATACACACACGATTTAAGAGAGAAATAAGAGCAATATTTAATTCAAGCTGGAGAAAGAGCCTGTTGATTTTGCTCAAGAAAATTGTAATGAAACAAAATAACAGCCTTAAGAGCAAAAGAGAAAGAATTTGGGAAAAAATCATAACACAATATTTCACATTTTTGTTTTATTTTCTACTACTGTCTGAAGATTTGAGAGCTATGAGGCTTGCTCTGCTAGAGTTAAATATTTGGTAGTTACCCAGAACTCAGGCTAGCTTGTGCAAATAGACCTCTGCAGTGCAATCAGTTTGACAGACTTTGCCTTTCCAGGCACAACCACCTCATCTATACCTCATCCCACAATGGTAAAATCACCCTTCCTAGGATGCCAGTAATGTTGTCTTGAGTTGATGGCCTCTACCTTGGAAGTACTTCTTTATAATGGATTTTTGGCCCAACTTGTGCAGCCTAAAGTCAAGGAGTTAATGCACTTTTGAACTTGAGAATAAGAGGTGTCCGTTTGTTCATCCAAAGAGTCAGTATTTTACACTAGAGACCCAGGAACTGCTGCATATGAAGAAAAGGGTGAAATTCCAGCTAGTTTTTCACTGGGGTCTGGCCAGCACATGCAGCTCACCAAGATGTTTGGTCAGTACACTCCCACAGTATCTGAGGAGAGGTGAGATGTGTAAGATTTACCAAATGACCAACTGAAGACTTGCCCCAGCCTTTTTTCCCTCTGCTGCCCAATAAAGATGCTGAGTCTGAGGAATCTTAAAATACAGAAGTCAGAAAACTCAAGTTTCTCTGCAGCTGGAGATGTCTAGTTAGAAACATTTATCTAGTTGGTGAAAGTAGCCTGCCTGGATGGAGAATAAATGCTACAGGGGAGGAGTCAGCTAGGAATAAACACCTGGCTTAGGTTTGGCTTTACAAAACAAAACAGAAATCAGGCTTTTTAAAAAAAACATCAACCAACCAGCAAATGTAGATAACAGTTTGAATATACAAAGCTGGTATTGGATGATGGGGTGTCAGGAAATTAGACTCTCATCTGTACAAGACTTGCATTTGTGATTAAGATGTAAAAGAACCTCTGACTATCGATAAGCAGCTCTTTCTGTGGCCTTTCCTTATTTGCTTCTGCCCACTCAACTGGCCTGGGATGGTCAGCTAGCACAACAGCTCCTGCTTACTCTCACAAGCTTACCTGGAGAAAATGACTAACTTGAGCCCAGTTCAGCTTCTCCTCTGCAAGACACTTTTGCGATTTAGAACCCAGTGGAAAGAGATGAAGATGCATTTGTGTAATTATGCAGCAATTTTTTGTCAACCTCACTCAATTATTTTTAAATCCATGTTGCTATGGGAAAATGCTCCTAGATCTAGTTATTTTCAAGCTTTCTTCTCAGATGCTTAAGCCCATCCTTCCAGAGTTTTCAGATTTGAGGACAAACCTTTATCCATTCAGTTAATATAGATGTTTGTTGTTCACTCTCCTGAGAATGAAGCATCCTACCCAGCACTCCAAGTTCTCAGAGTAAAGCAGTGCACTGCTTAATGAGTATTAACCTGTATTTTAAAAGAAAACTGAGAGTAAGTTCTAAGGTTTAGGACAAAGTTTATCTTCCTTTAAAAAGGTAGAAGTGAAGTGAAGAAGTGAAAAAAGAACTAATAATAATAAGATAATAATGACTGTTACGGTTTGAAAATTATCACATTATCAAATATCAGTTGTGGTGCTTTTATGCCAAAAAAACTATTTTATTTTAAAGCTAGGTCGCTTTCCTAAGAGACCTCCTGCATCAATGGCTGGACTGTAGAGGTGATTGGTGGACAGAGTCCATAAAGGGAAGGTACTTCCTGCTTCTTTGTCACCTTTCTTGGTCATCTTCTTCGCCATCTTTGCCTTTCTCCTGCTTCTGCTGTGACACGTCTTGAGAGACAGAGAGCTCCTCCACAAGAGAGCTCTCCCCACACCCCGAAGGGGGGGTGTGGGGGGTGGAGTGTGAGCAATGGCTCTCAACCCCCTGCCACCAAAGGGTGGAACACAAAAGAGCCTAAGCTTGGGTGCTGCTCTTCTGACCCTCTTTTGTATGGGAGCTCAAACACAGAGAGAGCAGCAGGGAGGCCAAAGAGACAAGGTACTCTCTGTACTTGCAAATCCCTCCCTTTGGTGTGGGTGAACCTGCAGCCCTCCCCTCTTTGCCTGAGGGCTCAGATACAGAAAAGACAGCACCAGATCGTTCCTGATCTTGGCAGTGGGCAGAAGAAAGGGCAACTCCTCCAAAGCCACCCTATGGCCTAAATGTCTTTGAAGATGCCAGATGTGAACTCTTAACACTACCTCCCTTGGTGCCTGACCACAGGGGAGAAGAAAGGGAGGCTCTGCATAAGGCCTGTAGAATGCCCTTGGACAAGACCATGAAAAGCCTACTTGCCATTAACTGGCGTGGCCCCATGTGGCCATCACCACATTGTTTTTTTCTTCACTGGGTTGGCAAAAATCCTATATACACTGCTACTGAGAGAAACCTTTACTAGGAGAGGGAAATCACAAGTATTGCCCTCCTAAGCCTTTGGCAAACAGAGAGAGTCTGGAATTCTGTTGTGTCCTCCACATTTGATGCTGCTAGAGCCCCAAAGAAGAGCCCTGAGACAACGGGTGCTAGAAGTGTACCGGAGACATCACTCACTGCTGATATGTGCAAGAGGATCAAGAAAAGTTCCTTTTCTACAAGCATCAAATGTATATTTTATGCTGTATTCCTGCCACCTCCCCCCCCCCGGAAAATGGAGTGTGAGAGTGCCAGTGCTTGGTGGCTTTTGTGGTTATGAGTGTTGGTGTAGTCTCTTGCCCCAGACCACTCATCTAAGGCAAAAACCCGATGTGTCTCCCATTCCTCTCAGAGTGTGTGTAAAGGCATTGTGATACAGTTTCTGTTTAACCTTTTTGATTCTTTTACTTACAGTAAACTGTCTTTTCAGCAAAGTTGCTTCATTGCCCATTGAACTCTCAGTGAGAGCTGGTTGTTGTGCTAGAATTACAGGCACCAATCCAAACCGATTTAGACCCTCTCCCTAAACCATTACAATGACTTCTTTTAAAAACATTAATAGAGGAATGGAGTCCAAGTCAGACAAAGATCAGAGGCTGCAGCTTCTTTTACTTACACCTTCTATGGGCTTTGAATCAGAATTTCCGTTTCATTGTGTGAGGTGCAAAAGAGGCATCTATATTCCTCCCATTTTTAGAGTGGGCTGCCACTGTCACTGAAAACATTAGTGCCAGCTTCACCTTTTTGTAAAAGGGTCAGTATTTTGTTTGGCTGAACAAGAAATATTTTGGGATGGACCTCAGTGACCTTCTGCAAAGCAAGAGCTGACTTGCAACTGGCTTAGTGGAGTCACCAATGGTGCATGCATCTTTAACACACTTCTGCTTCCAGTGTAAGTGGTGGTGAGCTGGTCTCAAGTTTTAAAATAGTTTTTAAGAGCCTCTAGCTGGATTTTGATCAGATACTTTATGTTACATATAAACTCTGGGAGGTTATACACATATACTCTCTACAGTTTACATATTTAGGTTTTCCAGTTTTATATGCATTTTCCTGTGAAATTTCCAGTTCCTCACAGGGAAGGGAATTCTGAGTCCCTCCATTTTCAAACTCTTGTAGTGGATTAGACTTTTCTCTCTGTTGAAGTGAACAAGTGTGTCATTTATTAACAAGTTACAGTTCTGTGCAAGATTTCTGATGGGATTGTGGTCAAGAGGTGGCAACTTCTTTTTTAAATTCACAGGGACGTTTATGGTCTTCTGGGATGAGAGTGTAAAGACACTAGCACCAATTTAACTGTACATTTTAGGGTCTTTACTGGAATTCTGAACCTGCTTCGATTATCTGCATCAAGTACAGCACAAGACAGGTTTTTTGGAAGTGAACCGCTTTGCTGCTGGCAGGCTGTTTGGGTCCAGTGGGACCAAGCTGTGCAACACTTTACATTTTATGTCCCAAACTGTGGCCACTCCTTTCAAAATGTAATTCATTCTGTTTTCAGATCTCATCAACATGTTCAAGAGTATCTCCTTAGTAAATACTTTCTGCAACAATGTTGAATTACCAGCTTACAAGCTTTGCAGACGGGCTGAGCGCAAAGCTGGTTGCAGGCTGCCCTTTCAGAAGCTGTTTCATAGTATTATTCTCAATAATTGATAGCAGGAATAATACAGGTCCTGTAGCCACTTCCTCTAATTCAGTGATGCTCCTTGAGCCCTCATGCTGTTATCAACATTCAGCAAGCACAGAATCACTGGTACTTTAATACAAAATGCTCTAATATTGCCCACCATAGTTTGGTGTTGGGGTTTCAGTAGCTTTTTAATTTGTGACGTGAATGGGTTGTTGTTTGTGTGGGACTGTTTTGTTTTCTTTTGGCATTGTTTGTGTGCTTGGTTTTGGGTTTTTTGGGGTTTTGTTTTGTTTTGTTTTGTTTTTATTTTTTTGGTTTGGGTTTTTTTTTTGTTCATAGGTTTTTTTTTGTTTTTTTTTTTTTTTTTTTTGAGACTTCCCATGTTGTTTTAAGAGGCAGGATCTCCATTATCTCAGTTTAAACCAATGTGATTGGGTGTGATTCTGTGATTTTATGACTCTTCCAAACATCAGGGCCAAAGTCTGCTCATGGACAAAGCAACCGAATAGAGTTCAATGCTACATCTCCACTTACGGATGTATTTTCATGTTGTTCACCATAATGCTAGAGCAGGTCTTTTTTTTTTTTTAAGAGAAAACACAATGCTTCATATTTCCATTAGGACTTTATAATTTTTTTCCTGGAATTCAGATAATATATCCCCCACTTACTTTTCTTACTTGGAAGAATTTAATCTGTTTTGTGGCGATATACAAAAGCCCAACACCTTCAGAATTTATCTCAAGAAGGAACAGAAGCAATGTAAAAGCTTTTGCTGTGCACTTATTTGGAAGTAGTTTGCACCTGAAACCTGTAGTACAGAGAAACAAAATGTTCCTGAACTGGTTTCTGAACAGTGGATTCACTGCTGAAGAAAAGCCAAACCAGAGCAAACAGAGAGCACAGTGTTTTCCAGGACTACAGATGTAACAAAGCATAAACTATGGCTGATGAAGAACCTCAAAACCACAAACAGGCAATTGGCATTCGATTGTAATCGCTGCTGGCGAGAGACATTGCAACCAATATCCATGCTCCTTCCCAGTGTCTAGAGTGAATGCAATGGGAATGCCTGAAGCTACGAGTCCTGCACACCTCTGCAGCCAGAGATAAGGGCTGAAAATCTCCACAGAGCAATACAGAGTGCCCAGAGCTACCAGTTGTTGCACAACTAATCACCCTAACCCTTTTCAAATAACAATGTCAGCATGGTTAACATTAAAATAGAGGCTTTTATTTTGCATTCTTTAAACAGAAAGAATAGTGCAGGAAGGCAGAAGTTTAACAAAAATGCACTTTAAAAAAAATCTACAATACTCAGCTAATTACTTTGCTGGCCTTACAGTGTCTACAATATATTTTGTCAAGGTCTAGGATGTGGTGAGATAGAAATTGTTTGTACTGGAAAAGTGACTTCTCTGGTACCTTCCAAAGTGAACTCACAAAAGCCCTAAATGACAAACCAAGATGACACCTTCCATTCCTTGCATCTTGGCACAGTGAGACTTGGGTAAGGATCTGCAAAACTGAGTCCAACGAAGCAGGGCTCCCACTGACCCTCTTCTTCTGCTCTCCTTAAGCAAGATGGGGTCTCCTACCAGGCAGCAGGAGAGCTGAGCAGATGCAAGGTCTTTTCATCTCACCTCAGACCTCTGAGGAGAAAAAGAGGCTACGTCTCCTCACTCAGGGACACAATGCAGGAGATGAAGCAGCAAGAAGAGAAGAGCCTTATCTGAACACAGGTACAGCAACCACTTTTCACTTTTTTTGCCCACTTCTTCTTACATAATCTTCTTCGCTTTTTATGGAAGGGTCAGAGGAACCAGGGCACATCCTGGAGTGTTTCAGCTTGGTCTGTGGTCCTAAGACTTAGTGGATACTCTGGGGACAGGTGACCTCCCTGAAATCTGGAGTCTGTACTGCTTCTGATCTGAGGAGAAAAATCTTTAAGAGTCTTTAAAGAGACTGTAAAAAACAACTATTTAGCACTATGTCCTTCCTGACAGTAGTGGGTATGTCTATGCTTCTTCTCATAGGGAATTTATGATGGTGAATTTTTCATTCCTATATACAGCATGGGAAGAGATAATGTGATTGACAGTCCACAAGCCCAAATAAAAAACCTCCCTTGCTCTTGATTCCAAATAACAAATAGGTGGTAATAGAATCAATCTGTAAAATCCTTCTTGGGACTTGATCTGAAACCAATTCAACAATATCATGTATTCTATTGGCTGTGCAGATACTCAAGTTATTGGCTGTTTTCTAGGTGATTGTATACCTTTTCTTGGTGGGTTTTTCATTAGAGTGCAAAAAAAGCATCTATTGATTAAAGTCTCCATCGTAATTTTAATGTTTAATCCCCAAGGCCAGAGCAATTTCTCTCCCTTTTCCTTTGTTATCTGACACCCTCCATCTGGGTGGTAGATTAGCACAGACAGGTGCTAAATTTGGTAGTGTACATAACTGAATTAAAATAGACACCACAGCCACTGCCTTCACCAGTGCTGCCTTCCACACATCACTGGCAAAGAAAACTCATTAATTCACTGGCTTTCCAATGAGCAGAGCTGGGTGCAGAGTCCTGCTGACACTAAGCCCCACTTGAGCTGAATGAACTAGAGTAACACTTTCCTGAGGTTCAGTGACAACCTGTAGAGGACCAGGAAACACTCACACTTAGCTGTTCCAAGGGGGAGGCAGCATGACACTTGGGTTTTGTGCTATTTGGATGTAAGTCCAGCATACCACGGACCTGAATCACCTTACTTCTTTGGAGCTTACCTCTGTAAGCACCATTCTGCACTGCAGCAGAAACGGCAACAGCACAGTGTAATCCAGCAGCCTACATGCCCAGTATGCAAATCCAAAAGGTAATTACTCTGACTGCTACTGCTGCAGATGCAAGTCTGGGGTCACTGCATTCAATGAAAGCCTCTACTGGAGATTTTTAGTTCTCATAAGAGATAGTAAAAATGAAAAGTCTAGGAGTAATTCCTGCCCTCATTTCTGCAAAAGCAATTACATTCCCTTTAAATGATGCCTTTTAGTGACATCATGGCAACCTCAGAAATTTTAAAGGATTTGAACAGTATAATTCACTGGGAATTGTAGAACAATTCTGCTGGTGTGCCAGCAGCAAGAACTCAGCTTGTTCTTGAAAGCAAAAATAAAGAACTTAAATTAAATACAAAAAACAAGATCTTTCGTTTGGAGCTATACTCATTGAAGTTTAATTCATGCCTGGTATTGGTCTACCACAAAATGTACCAATTGAATCCTGGTTGAGCCCTTCAATATGCATATGTTTTGTGCTGATCCTCTCCATGGGAGTGAACTGCACTCCAAATTCTGTTTGTTTGCTGAAAAAAAGAGAAAGCCAGCAAGGCTTCCCACGGGTCCCAATCTCCTACTTTCACAGCTTGTTCAAGGTGTTGGCATTTTACTGAGTATTTGAGGAATGGGTTTAAATGTATTTTGGAATTTTAGCTTGAATGTGTTATTGAGATTGTAGCATATTGTGTAGCTGTGTGTTATAATTCTATGGCTGTGTTAAACTTCCTAATTTATCAGGCGCCTTTGCAAAATGCAAAGAAAATCGAAACATGTAATTTGATCTCCTAAGACTACTTACAGTAAGCTGTCAGCAAGAGCAGACATGGACTTTGTATCTGGTGTAATCAGCCAACTGCAGTATGGATGTGATACCAGTTGAAACAGAAGAGATTAAAACAGTAAGAGTTGGCACAGCAGGTGTGTCCCTACCAGCCAAGCGGTGTTTCATGCAATTGTGTGAGTAAGCTTCTGTTGTTTCCTTGAAACTTAAGATGTTAAGCAATCCAGTCAGCTTATAAATTCAGCACAAGTTAACTGATAACTTGAGCTCAATGGATTACACTTTGCATATTGATGTCATATTCCTTTTGCTTACTGGGGACATGGAGAAAATATCTTGAAACAGATTCAATCTATGACCTAAGTCACCACAATATGCTACACCATGGCACTAAGAGCCATGTCCAGTCTATTCTTAAACACCTCCAGGGATGGGGGCTCCACAAACTCCCTGGGCAGTCCGTTCCAATGTCTAGCCATCCTTTCCACGAGGAAGTGTTTTCTAACCTAATTTAAACCTCCCTTGGAGCTGCTTCAGGTCATGAGCTCTCATCCTATCACTAGTTGCCTGGGAGAAGACCCCATCCCCCAACTCTCTATAACTTTCCTTCAGGTGGTTACAGATCATAAGATACCCCCTGAGTCTCCTCCAGGCTAAAAAATCCCTACTCCCTCAGCATCTCTTCATGAATGTTTCCCTCCAGTCCCTTCACCAACTCATTGCTCTCCTCTGCACCCACTCCAGTACCTCAATCTCTTTCTTGAAGCAAGGGGCCCAGAACTGCACACAGTACTCTAGGTGAGGTCTCACCAGTGCTCAGTACAGGGGGAGAATTATGTCCCTAGTCCTCCTNCGCATCTTCCTCTCCTCCAGCCGGTTGACACTCCCACCCTCAACTTGGTATCATCTGCAAATTGACTAAGGATAGATTCAACCCCCTCATCCACATCCTCAAAGAAGTATTGTATAGAATTCTTGTTTCTCTTCAGATTGTATAAATCCTAAAATCTTGAACTTCAATCTTGAGTAACCAAGTGCTAGTCCTTTTTAAACAAATCTTTGCTATTCACCCTATAATGCAGATTCCATTGTGGCAGATTCCTTGATTTCTGGCTCAGCTCACTTTTTACCATCCCCACATATGACCTGACTTTAGTTTACCAGAGCTCTAGCTTCACTCAGAGTCTTCTGGGCTTATTAGCGCATGGCTGAGAGCTTTGGAATACTTAGGTGACATCTGGATATTTTCTGGCACAGCAAATTTAGAAGCACAGATAAATTATCAAAACACTTGCTAATGAGAACTATCTCTGTTCAGCCATGCACACAACTACCAAAGAAATCACCCTGCTTACTATTACTTGTTACATCACCAGTTTCATTCAGAGATCATAAATCTTCATGCAAAGATCAGTCTTTACAGCCACTTTAGTCATGTACCCACCTAGATCTTTTCTCAGAGAGAGTGATGGGGGAGGCACAATGAGCAATGTCTTGTGAAGCTCTCATACCATGACAGTGCCAAGTGTGGCATGAGGACTTAGGGACCTTGACTATCAGTACTGGGGGTTCAGTGCACATCACCATGTCTCTTCCATCCATCTTCCTTAACTTTGTTTTCCCTCTGAAAGTTGAGAAGTGCCAAAGCCAAGATATGTGTTTGAGTAAAGGTTTTTCCCAGTCCCCTTTTCACTCAAACCACTCACAGAGACTGTAATTGGTGCAGTGGTGGTAGACACCTGAAACTGCACTAAAATATACTGAGAACACAGCCTGTGCTGTGCCATCCATTTTTGTAATCCCAGTAACCAGTGCCTAAGCAATAGACAGTAAAGCCAAATGTTCCCATCCACACAGCCCAACTGTCAGAAGTCGGCTAGTTTGGTCACTAGTGGAGTGCTGCTGGAAAGACAGTCAGAAATTAATTAGGATCTAGAAGTGCTACTATGAAAGTATAAAATCTGATTGGGGTTTGGATGCTGTTTGTTCTGCAAGTTTTCCCGTTCCTCACTGGAGGACAGACAAGAAATCCCTTCCTCCTGCACTGCTGCTCTTAGAAAGAAAATGCTTGGTCATGCTTGGGCACCAAAACACTGGACAGCAATTGTTTTTCAGGATAAAAGCACTCCTTTTTATATTGACTATAGTGATAATTTAGGAACAATATGATTTACATCATCCTCTGACAAATGTTGCACTGCCTCTTCAGTATTTTCTGTCAGAACAAGCTCCATTCCCTCCCTCATGTGAAGTAGCACGTTTGAAGTGACCTACAGGGTAATGAACTCACATGCCTAAGGGGGTAAGACTAGGGATTGAGGGTGCCAATAGAAATTAGTATCAGTCCTTCTATAAGGTAGAAAAGGGTCTGACCCATTAAGACACTGAGCAGCCTTGAATTGTAAATTGAAGCTACGCCAGTGGCTTTAATAACCCTATAATTCAAAGAGCAGCAGTATAGGGCAGGTGTGTTACTCTTAGACTGCAGGTCATACCCTTCATGGCCAGTGGGCTTGTTCTTTTATTAATTGCAACAGTATATTTCACCTCAGCCTGGTGCATTCTCTGAGCTTGGCATTCCATCCCCCCCCCTACCCCCACCCCAGCCATCACAGAGAAGCAGTTGCCCTACCACTGTCATTTCTCAGTGAGGGACTTGCTCTCAAATGGGAAGAAGCTTCATCCCAAGTGTTATTTATAGGCAGCTGGTAGTTTAAGAACAATTTCTTTACAAATAAAGGGGTCCTTTTCCTGAAAACTCCAGGTATCTGAGATAAGTCGACACAAATTGGAACACACAGTGCTCTTCTACAGAAACAATTCCGTAACATCTTATTACAAGGCCATGCCAGAGGAACACACAGGACTTTCTTTGCCTTTATGCCCTGGAAAGTCACAAAAATCCAGGAGCTGCTGCACCACTGATATTTAAAGGATGATCAACATAATTGAATTCAAAGAGATGGAGTTTCTAACTTCCCCTGACAGTGTGCAACCTCAGTGGAGTTAAAAATACAGCCAGTGGGTTTCCAAGCAGAGTGTAGTGCAGTGCCAGCAATTCAAGGTTTGTGCTCTTGTGTGCAGAAGTTGCAAACACTAGGCAGTTTCACTTTTTAGTCCTGGAGGTAGAACTGTGAGATTTATGGTAGATGACAGAAATCATTTTGACCTATTGTCTTTTTCTGCAACCAGTACCTTTGCCCTTCATGCCCTTGCTTTTGATTAACTATTGTGACAGGAGGCAGGGAATAGTAGGTACTGTCCTGGCACTACCCTCACAGCAGCTTACTTTCCGAGATGAAAACTAACTCAGAAAGCTGAGGCTCTTCCCTAAGATTAGCTGGTAACAAAATCCCTCAGCACGCTTCCTGTAGCCGGGAAGCCTTGGCTATTGCTAGTGCAAGTGGGGCTGCAGAATATGCTGTATTTTCTCATGCCATTGAAGTGGCTGGACCATCATCCTGTCTCAAAACCACACCATGTATGCTCCATTTTTATATTTAATTTAGCACTAGTCACATCTTGACAATCTGATATTGACTTTATGTGTGTGCCCCTTGGCAAGTAAGCCAGCTTGCCACCAAAGCTCCACAGATGGCAGAACTATAGATATTTGTTTTTTCCATGTGGATTCTCTGACGTACAGTTCATTAGCTTGTGCCCCGATAAAGATGTGAACACAATCTTTCCTGCCTATCTTTCATCTATTTCCTCCAAACTTATGGAAATTTAGTGTCATGGATATCTCAAGTGCCTCTATGTTAAAACAAACTCATCAATAAATTCAAGAATAATTGTGTAGGAAGACAGACAGATGACGTGAATGTACAAACTTTGCTTATTTTAAGAAACCAGGCTATAAAACCCCAAACTAAATACAACAAAGACAGCAGAAGCAACCTCCCTCTTCCCCAAGTCTGTGAGCAACTACATCCTTCCTTTTGATAAAGAAAAGCAGTGTTTGTCCCAAAGGAGAGGAAGAAAACACAATGTGAAAAGCAGCCTACATAGGAAGTGTCCTTAGCAGGCTTAGAAAAAGCATAGCAATTCCAAGTTCTTTTCCTCATCTCCCATAAATTGAGTTTCCTTCCAAAGAATTACTCACTCTACTGAAAGAAACCCCTCAGCATGGAGTTCTCATACAGTTCTGGATGCAATTAGACAACATCAAGAGGCAGCCTTGCCGTCAAAGCGTTCTGGTCAAAATGGGATTGTTAGTTTTGGAGCTCTCAAGATGAAAGGCCTTTGTCCACGCAAGGAAAAGTATTACTCATTCAGGAGTAGGAGTTTCAACATGAAACTCTTTTAGCCATTCAGTGCCTGTGACTTGCTCCTCAGGCATAGAAGGAGTAGCAAAAGGGCAGCATAAATTCTTGCCTGAAGCAAGAAACTTAAATGACAGTCTGTGGCCAGGCTGGGAGGCTGCACGTAACAGGACGATGAAGACACTGTAACAAGAGATCACTGTTTGGTAAGATAAGCTCTCCTTCGTTAGCAAACCTGGTAACAGTAGTAAAAATAATTCTTTACTCGTTGTGTACCACAGAAGGATAGAAATCTAAAAGTAAAGGTAAGTAGCAAGGGAACACAGTGATGTTTTTTACATTACTGATTTTCATCATAACTACTTAGCTTGCTGGTTGTTTCTCCTCCTATATCGTCCTTGCTTCCATTCCCTAAGGCAGACACAGCACCAATTGCTTAATTGTAACTTTTTCTACCATCCCACAACTTGTGACTGCCTTGCTCTGTCCTGCTCCTTCCTACAACAGCCACAGCAACTCCTGCCCAGCTCAGCACTGGGCTCTGGAGTGCTCGTTTCTGAGGCACAGGGTTCCAGCTGTGGTCAGTAACTCTAGAGTCAGTCAGTTAGTCACAATAAAGCAAATCCTTTGTGTAAGAAGCCAGTCATTTGAGATATTGTTGTTGTGGAGGACAAGGCTGAAAGGCAATTGGACTATTCCAGCCTTTCACAAGGTTTAAACACCCTGCTTGTCCCTACCACCTCAGACATCTACTTTCAGCTACATGAGGGTGAAAATAGCTTGGAGCTGGAGGCTGTGTTTTGAGAGCAAGCAGCTCAATGAAACCACCACCACCATAATTACAATCCTTAATGAACAGAGACAAACAAACATCTCATGGTTGCAGTCCTGGGATGAGGCAGCAGCTCATTCTTCCAAACTCCCTGTACTAGAAGAGTTGTGAATCATCATGAAATAACTCTGATACCAATTTTCTACTCGTTTTGCAAGCTGAGCTTTGCTTTTCCACTCCTGTTTCTGACAAGCTCTGTTTGTATTAGGAAGAAGACAGAAAAAAAACAATAACAGGATGAAAATTGTGTGGAGTTGAACATCAGCAATGTAATCTTGCTGCATCAGTGAATACTACCCTTCTTTTTTGTTATTTGATAGTAAACCCTTCACAAGGATTACACTACCTGTCAACCAGCAACAAAATAGGAGCTTCTGCTGGCTCTGGTGAATGTGCAGGTCTGCAGACCAGCATGAGCCTGGCATCCTAGTCTGTTCTATGTGAGGTTCTTCATCACCACTTACTTTTGTTTGCCTTATTACATCCAAATTATGAACTGAGCTCCACTGGGCAAAACTCAGGCAGACTACTAAGACTGTGATGCATGTAGTTTCTCATGCTCAGAAATTTGCACCCACATTGGATCTGAAATACTGTATGAATCTTTCACTTCTTTTCAGCCTGTAAGTGCTGCATGGTAAACTGAAAAGCTACTGAGAAGTAGTGTTGCTTTCATGTTACTGCTTCATCCCATGGTTAGTACATGGCAAACCTGCTGACACTATGAAACAGTATCCCAGCACAGAGACTGTTATAACTGTAAGTCCTGATGTTCAAAAGCATCAGCCTATATGCAAAAGCATGAAACTATCATTATCTACTAGACCTTAAGACTAAAGGTTAATAATTCTGTGATGTTAAATACTGCAATGGTTTTCATTATTGTGGAGGACATTGACCTGTTGAAGTCGGTTCAGAGGAGGCCATGAAGATGATGGAGGGCTGGAGCACCTCTCCTATGGGCACAAGCTGCCCATGTTTGAGCTACTCAGCCTAGAGAAGAGGAAGCTCCGAGGAGACTATATAGCAAGCTTCCAGTACGTGAAGGGGGCTATAAGAAAACTGAAGAAGGGTTTTTATAAGAGTTGTAGTGATAGGACAAGTGGAAAATGGCTTTAAGCTAGAAGAGGGTAGATTTAGGTTAGATATTAGGAGGAAATTCTTTAAGTAAGGGTGCTGAGGCAATGGAGCATTTTGCCACTGAGGTTGTGGCTGCTCCATCCCTGGAAATGTTCAAGGGCATATTGGATGTGGCTCTGGGAAACCTGGTCTGGTGAGAGGTGTCCCTGCAGGGGGGGTGGAACTAGATGATCTTTAAGGTTCCTTCCAAGCCAGACCATTCTGTTATCAAACATATGTGTGTCAAACATATGACGGTAGTTTCCCTCAAACTCTGTGACCTCTTTATTTACTGCTTTACTACCAAGTCACAGAAATAAAAGTCTGTTAAAAAATTCTATGAGAAGAGAAAACATGCTTGATATTTCTGAGATTATCTTAGCCTTTTATCACAGAATAACTGATTTCAAATAAAAACCTGTAAATCTTCTAATGATCAAAAGTAGTTTTGATCCTAACAACCGCAAGCATAAACAACAGTTAGGTCAAGACTGCACATTTGCCAGTCCCTAAAGCTTTGCACAGAGCAGTAAAGGCTGCCAGCTGGTGAAGGGAGAAGTAAATTCTAGGTTTTTCCCTTCTACAGATATCTGGTTTTACTCTGTAACTCCTAGAAAGGGAGAATAGATGGGTTTTTCAAACCTAGTCAGCTCAGTGGAGGTTTCTACTCAACCTCCAACATCAGTCAAGAAGAAACAAAAAATATTTGTAAGGAATGAGGTGAAGATAAACACCTCTTGGAACTGTTGCATCTGCTGTTCTGCTTATCCTAAAAAAATACCTAAAAAAATAGCTAAAAGTTTTTCAGATGGGAGTAACAGGAGCAATCAAAGACCTAGAAAGGTTTAGGTTAAGGTGATTTAACAAGTTTCTTGCTTTATGAGGAACTAGAAATGAGCTATGAAAAAGTATATGAATAACTCCAAGTGTAGAAATCCTGCTCTCCCTAACTAGCAACACACAACAGACAATGGCTGGGGACAACTGGTGGCTCTAAAAGGGTATGGCTACTTGACCATGAGAAATGGTGAGCACTTCACAGAGCAAGAAACTGCATGACCTGGGGTGCTGGAGAGGAGGAGCCTGGCAACAGGTTGCAGAGCTGCTTCTCACCTCCTTCCTCCCCTCTGAAAATGGCCCTCTGTACTGCTCTAGGAGTTTGTATATCAGTGGTCCCGTTAGAAACCAAGAGGGCCCTGATGTCTTTTATCTTTGTGATTTCCAATGGGGGAAAGTTATTCAGTCCATTAGCTGTAGATGCTGCACCAGCAGCTTTTTACTTGAAATTCCAGATAGACAAGTCAAGCCAGATTAAATCTTGGAGCACAATATCATAGAAATCCACATTCTCTCAAAAGTATCATTAATAACATTGGCTGAGGTAAAAATAAGAGTTCCAATAGATTTAACAAGATGCCTTTAAATCATCTGCATTATATTCCAAATACTGCCATTTCAAGCAGCAGAGTGAAAGAGGGACCATTAACCAAATTCCTATGGAGGATGGTAGTTATAATCAGAAAAAGCTAATTAGGGCCACCATGTTTTGACAGATGCTAAGATCAGATTATTTTACGAAGCAGCAACACTATGGATAGTGACAAATTGTTGTAATTACTGTGCTTCAACCCCTGGATATGATGTGCCTGGTTAAAAATAAAAATTAAATATGGATTTTCCCATCTATAATTGAGCAGGGTGCTCTGCAGTATCAGCATCAGCAGCATCAATAAAGATCTACCAGGAATGAAGTAGTGTCCTTGGCTGCAGCTGAGCCAGGTCACCGGGCAGGGAAGTGTCTGCACCAGGATAAGTGAGGGCAGGAGCTGACTGAAATGAGAATTTTAGCTCTCAGTTAGCCACTGCTTTATTAGTGGGTTTTTTTGATTGAAGCAAGGAATTCCCAAGCATGTGTGGAAAGAATATCCTATCCATTTTGAATGTCTCTCATCTGACTAACTTACTTAGTAATCTAAAATTAGGGAGTCCCAGCAGATTATACCTTTGGTCTTCTTTTCTGCTATTGTAATGATATTTGATCAGAAGAGTCACCCAAAGGCATCAGTGTCCTTATCTTGGTTCAGTTCCACCTTTGCCTGTCTGCTCCCCTTAGTCACCTGTGATAGCAGTGCGGGGTGTTAGCAGATTCACATGTTGCATCATCTGCCTAAGGGGGACAGCAAGAAGGAATGAGATGTTTTACTGGAGGTTGCATCATTCTTTTTGGGTTTTTTTAAGAGGCAGAACAAAGGCTGTCCTGGAATCACAGAATCTCTTGGGTTGGTAGATACCTTTAAGGGTGGGAGGGAAAGAGAGAAGGAAGGAAGCTGCTTCACTGTCTCAGGCCATTGCCGATGTATTGCAGACAGACCAGCAATACATAAGATGCCTAGGAATCTCTCACAAGAAAAGCACAAAGGTTGGGCCATTTCTGCAGAGTGGGTTAATTTTTTATTTTTTTAATTTTATATGTAAGATGATCCAACACAGTTGGGAAGTTCAAAGACACAGAAGGCAGCAAGGACTCATTAGGGAAATCAAGCTCAGATCAAGGGAGAAAAACCCTGTCTATATGTGCTTCAGTATACCCTCTCCCAAATCTGGGCTGAAGCCAGGATACCCAAATCATATTGCTTCCCTGCTATGTAACATTTGCTCAACTCCTGGCAAAGGACCCCCAAATTCCTAGCAGTGATCAGCCCAGAGAAGGTCAGCCTGCCACCACTGTCTGTGTAATATGCTGAGTGATCTACCCACTGGCAAATCACAGGCATCAGATTTACAGAGCTGATTTTTCTGCTGTTTGGGTTACTTCTGTCAGTTTAAGGCTGATGCTGTTGTGTAGCACAGGAATGCTTTAAATTCCTCACAGAAGATGCAAAAAGAGACGAATTATTATAAAGTCTTCAATAAGACATCACACACTACTTTTTCTCTGGCATTTCTGCCTCGTTCAATACAAGGAAAGAGGAGTGCTCACTTCATCAGCAGTTCCTCAAATGGTGTTTTCTTCTTGTCAGTCAGCATGTGGCCCTCTTTGTAGCACACTGCTCAGACCCTGCTGTGGAGACAAAGTCCATAATTTCCTTATGGCCCCAGTGTTACTGCACATCACTACAGCAACTCAGGGCTTTGAAAGTATTAAACTTATCCAACCCCCTGAAAATGCCTGATACTCTCATTTTACAGAAAGGCAACTGGCACACAGAAAGATGTAGTTTTTTGGAAAAGTCATAGTCATATATTCAGAGCACATATTCTGCTAAATTCAGTTTACAGTTGTAGGATTTTGTTCTTCAAATGGGACTGCAGATGGACACATGCACGACAGCAACTGAGAACAACTGGAAGATGTAAAGCAACTGTAGCTCCTTAAAGGAGGCCTGTGGCGCAGGCTGGGAGGGGATACATTTCTCTAGGATCACATTCAGTTGCCAAAGATCCCTTTCCTGTTCGGCAAACAGCTGCCTCATTTGCCATGTGTCTTCTAACTTCTGCTGTTAGTGAAAAGGAGGTAGAAAAAAGGATTCAGAATGGATGGGGATGTGTGGAAGGAACCTAGAAGCAATCTAGTCCACTCCATTCCTTTGATGCAAAGAGTTAGTCATGCCTTATCCCTGATGTGGTGGCATACTCTTAGGACCAGCAATTCCTCCATCTTTCCAGGACAATCTATGTCATCATTTTGCCACTTGCAGAACTGTTTGCACCCACTGCAGACCGAGAGAGCAGATAAATCCTCCTCTGCAGGAGACAGCATCTTCCCACATCTCCACCTTCTCACCAGAGCCACTCTAGAAATGCAGCGTGTGATCATGCAGGAGTTGTGTGCACAGCATACAGGGGTGGGATGAAAAAAGAGCAAATTAAGATTTGACAGGTATCCTTGATGCCTGCATCACCTAATCAGGTCTTTCTGCCCACCATAAGGATGTTCTGTAACACCATTCTTCATAAGTCTCTCTACGCATATGAATTTTTCTTTGCAGATCTGTATAAACAATCTTAGATACCTTACAAGTTCAGAAACTGGTGGAATAGGTAGTGCTGCAGCAGCCAAACAGCACAGATCCGGTAACAGCCCTTCCCCAGAATGGAATAAGAGCACTGTTTGAAGTTCTAAAACTCACTTTTCAAGGCTGTGAGCACATACTTCTTACAGTGCTCTTAAACAAACACTCAATTAAATTTATCAGCCACAGATGTTCACATGACTGATGTTGATTAGCATCTCAGTGTTAAATTAAAATTTATGTCCAAGTATTCCACCATGTGGCTGGCCACAAACTGGCTGCCCAGAAGCAATTGTTCTCATTTAGTGCTACCTCATGATCTGAGAACAGAGCTGAAGCCGGCTGGAGGCTCTCTGGGGAAAGCCTTCACTGCTCACATTAGTAAAGTTCCCAGCAGAGGAGTAGACCAGATCCTTATAACTGGCAGGGGAAAAAAATCTCTAGGCATTGATATCAGAACTATCTGGTGTAGCTCAAGAGATGGCCTGAATACATCCAGCCAGCAGGTTGCTCTTCTATTAAGTAAGAGATCAGCAGGAATACCAACCAGTTACTCAAAGTAAATTTTATGAATGCCAGTTAGTAAGGAACAGCTTGCAGAATCAATGTTTAAACCAGCTGCCTCAAATCTCCCTGCCACTCTGTATACTGGATATTTCTTCAGTTGCAGGATGAAATAGCAGCAAATTCCTATCTGTTAGGCTCTGCTCAGTGGGGAGCTCAGTCCTGATGGCTTCATTCTGCCCAGGATGGGGATCACTGCAAGGGCTGGACTTTTGCCAGGAGAGACACACATGTTTGTGAGAGGGTGCACTTCTAGCCTGTTGAGAGCACTGATCAGACAGTAATGTACATGTAAGGACATATAGTTGTACAGAAAAAGAAATAATGCATATAGTTCACTATGCTCAAATGAAGATGAGTTCGGCTTAGGAAATAAACCAAATGAAACTGCTAGAGTACAGTTTGTATTCAGTTTTCCCAAGTTTGCATGTTCTGTGATAAAATGTGAAAGCTGGCACTAGTAATTTGCCTCAGAGACATACTAAACACTTAACCCATCAGCCCATACTACAATAACTTTTCTACTTCTATTTCATCATCTCATATATGCAAAAAAGCTGATATTCCACACTTCCTCCATTAGGACAGAAGATGAGTACTCAAATTTTATCATTACAGATTAATTTTGTTACTATTAAAAAGCTTGACAGTACAAGCTGTAAAGGAAAATAAGGATGAAAATCACTTTGGACAATGAATACTGAAGACTTTTTGAATTACCTGAAGTAATCAATTTCATTATAATTTATGATACATCTAAATTATTACAGAAAACTCTCTAACACTTCAAACCTAGAGGTGTTTACAACATAAAAATATACAAGTGGTTTTGACAGATCAATGCTGAGCAGCTCACCTTAAAAAAAATAAAAAGAAAAGAGGTACCACCTGAGCATCCTTGTTCCCAACCTTGACATTGGTACCTGTAGGGTGTCTTGCAGGTGTTTGAGGAAAGGTGAGGGAATCAGAGAGGAAAATTTCCTCAATGCTGAAACAACTCCAGTGAAACACACTACAGAACAGCATCCCTGAACATGTAGTAGGAGTCTAATCGGCTGGACCATTTAGGCCAAAGCAGCAGAGCATGCAAACTCTCACACTCTCCATCTTTCAAAAGCAAGACAAAGTTAACACCTACAAAGCTTTTCCTCTCTTTCGTCATTATTCTTAGGACTCTGGGCACAGAAAACTGCCTGGTGGTAAAAGTGCAGGAGTTTCTGTGAAGGTACCTCAGTACTGACTTTAATCCATCACTCTGTCAGAAAAACACACTTCCTGTTTTTGCAGCAGAAAGCCAGGAATAATGAAAACCCCCAGGAAAAGAAAGTCAGCTTTCCTCCCTACTAGCTTGTCCTGTGATCCTGTCATTCACCTGCCAGGGCCATGCAGAAGGCACAGACCCAAACAGCCTGACAGCAATAGGCTTTCCTCATGTTGTGTGTCTGGAGCATTGCTCGGAGCAACTGCAGGAGCTCAGCCTTTCGACCCCAATGGTCATTCTTCCAATCCCATGTAAAATATTATGCCCAATTCTCTCCCAGTTAAGGCAAGGTGAAGACTCCCTACATAGGTGCAGCTTTACAGTGCTGCCAATGCCATGTCTCTCCCCTCCATACGCGAAGTTCAGCACACAGGATACCCTGTGTTTCTAACTGATATTTTCTTCCAGTGCTCTCCCTTGTTCACAGCTACACTCCAGAGCAGTTACCCTGAGATAGCAAGGGAAGGCTGCAGAATGCAAAAAAAGAAAAGAATTCCTTTGGTCTGGCTGTACAAAGTTGATAGTGGGGATGCTAATTCCAAGCTGTTCCTCAAAAACTGTTTTTCACCCTTCAGTCTCCCTCAGTGACTCTTGCTTTAAGTGTTAGCTCCCAGCAATACAATATTAGTGAACACTCATAAAAAAAATCTGTATTTAGAAATCTCATTTCAAGTACTCTTTGATGCTGATATTTCTTCTGTCTTCACTGTTACCTACAGAATCCGCCATCAGGGAAGGCTGGAAGTCATCTCAACAGATGCTGCAAATGCCACCACTCCCACTGAGCTCATTTGAGAGACTGGTGCTTATGCATTTGGCTCTGATAAAGTGTATTGAAACTGGGAGTGCTACAGAAGGAAATGATGCTTCATGCTGGAATTAATATAGCAAGACATACTGTTCACCCAAGCTTTCGCCAAGCTGTAATTCGAGTACACAAACCCCAAAGGTTTTGGTGGTTGTTTTGGCCTCTCTGCGAGGATATATTGAAGCCTGAATTTTTACTTCCCCTGTGAAAAGGCCACTTCATTGCCCACTTACTATAGAGTAAAATAAGCACCATATTGGGTTCTCATCAGGTTGCTCTCCATAACTAAACACAGCTCTATAGAGCCAATGCACATCCATCTCATTCTCCCTTCCCTTCTCTGCTACATGGACTACATAGCTCTTGGACGAGCAGCTTAAGTGCCTCAGTGGTTCTGATTCTTCTGCCATGGCTGAACAGTCTTGTCACCCTTGTGCCTTTGTAGTTCCTTTAGAATTTGTTATTTAAAAGTTAGATAATTGTTTTATTTAACTTTAAGTTCTGGGTCACAGACCATTTCTTCTGAGGTGAAACAAACAGCTTCTTCAGGTCCTGCTGGTTCCTGCACTAGAAATACTAAGCAACACTGATCTCTATGATGATGATGTGGTGCTGATGGTGGGCAGCTTGGGTTCTGACCAAAATTAAGAAGCAATATGAAGTTCTAACTCTGATTTTGACTTCCAGTGTAAATATCCTGAATTTAGATTTTGCCCCAGGCTCTCCACCCCCTTTTTTTTTTTCTGATTTAGCATTTGTAGACTCTCAAGCCACTGTTGAGACTAGAGTCACGATCTGGAAATGGAGAAAAAAAAAGCCATCTGTCTGGCCCTTGTTTAAATAACATTTTAATCTACTGCTAGGATGTACATCCAAAATTTATGGTAATACATACTTCTACAGGTTCTTAATGCAGAGCAAAATAACTGAACACTAGGCATTAATTTCAAAGAAAGTAGTTAGAAATGTCATTTCAGTTTAAAAGATTACTGGTCCTTTTCATATCACAACTTCTTTTCAGTGCCGTGCAGTTTAATTTCACCCATGTAATTATAAATGCTAAAGGTTTGCCCCAATATGTAATTTTCATCATCAGACAGTTTTGCAAGTAATACCTCATGAGAAACAGTAAAGACCATAAATCTGCTTGATTACAGTTCAGGCTGTTAGGTAAGCAACAGCGAGCAGAATTATGGGCCCCACAGTATTAACCCTGCATGTTGGTTTCAGAAGGCTGCATTTCCATAACACCAGCATCTCACATAGAAAGAACCCATTGCCTCCAAACAGACCTCTACACATGAAGTAAGTGCATCAAACCCAATGCCCAGATATGGCACCACATACTCCTGAGAGCCGAAACATCACCAGTGCATAAAGCAGGAATGAGAGGAAAAGTCCAAGAGGGGAAGGAAGGGAGGGGAGAATGTCCTTTGGCAGAAGACAGAGGATGGTACAACTGATATTCAAGGGAACAAGAACAATGGACAATCCCTGGAGATCTTCAGCATGGATAGCAGTATCTATTAAGTGCAAAACAAACAGCCCCACTCTGGTGATTTCCTTTATGTTTACTGTGCAAAGGAGAGAGGGAGAGTTGAGCTGATAAATGGTTCAAGAGACTACAAGAAAAACTATACAGTTTGTTGACAGCTGGAAAATGAAAATGCTTAAAAGATGGGAGCCCAGCTCCTGGCAGATACCTAGTGGCAATGCTGGATCAAATGGGTCTGTGGGTGCCCACACTTCTGATCCATTGGCATCTGCAATGCAAGAAAATATTCAAGCCTGAGAGCTTTTGCTTCGCTTCCAAGATTATTCCCTAAAAAGTTTTCCAAAATAAATAATGTGTTGGCACACTCCAACCATGCAACACAAACTAAGCTGCCTATAACACCAGGCAAAATTTTCCTGTTGTCCAAAAAAGAATTTGTCTAGAAGTCTTGAAGAGAATAAAGTATGAGGGATTAAGCTGAGAGGTTGCAAAGAGGAAAAGCGCTTGTTTGATAATATGAACATGTAGATGATTTCATTCTCAGGATATCTCACTTTATTTCTTTTTAAATTGCTAATGTACAGAACTGAAGTGATGGGCTTTCTATTTCAGGATGTTAAACATATTGGGCTCTGAGAGCAATTAAGAGATGACTAACGCATTTGTGCTCCTCTTCGTTTGCTCCTTTATATTGCTATGGTGGGGGTTTTTTCCAATTTGCCTATTTTTCAGGGTAGTTCTTTAATCCCTCCTGGGGAGTGCATTTGCCTTTGTTACCATATTCCCAGGGGCATATGAGTAAGGAGCCTGGATATGTGTGCTGAGGATTAAAGATAAAGCAGGAGAGCACCTGGAGGCCGATAGCTCTCGTAGCTGTCAAGAGCTCATCAAGGTTTTGTAAGCAGAGGAAGAATTGTTTCCGGTTTCTTCTCAGATTGCAGAACTTCCTTTAACAAGCTCCACTACTTGGCTCTGGTACAGTGACTTTCCCAACTGGGTCTGTGAATGGTTACCTAAATGAACAGGAAGCAATGACACTTTTGGACAATTTGGGGACTATTAGCTGCTATAAACTCAGACAGAGGAAGAGGAAAGTTTGGAGATCGGAGAATGGGGAAATGTTTTGTTGATTTTGCCTTGTGCTAGACAGACAAAGATGGCTGGAACAGTTGGGGAAACTCCTATCATCTTGCTGGGATTACAGAGTATCTGACCAACCATACAGATGAGTTGGGTTGGAGCCTTTGTCAGTAATGGGACTCCACAAATGAGACATCATTCCAGCCTGCTTTAAAGGATCTAGTGCAAGCTATTTTATCATGATTCTCCAAAACCAGTGATGAATTGTATGATGCCATCTCCTGGAACTGTATATACCCAAGGTGAGGTATGTATACATGTATATCTGTGTGTACATTCCACACTATTTGTTTGAATAAGGTTTTTTTTAATAGAAACAGAAGACATTCAGATATTTCAAGTTTGCAGTCTCTTTGCATTGCATTCTGTGCAAAAAGAGGCTTTTATTATGAGGATGAAACAGGCAGTCTGTTGATGCTCAGCTTAACAGGAGAGAAAACCACCATGCAGCAAGATTTGTAACAACAGCAAGTCCTGACAACTACAGAAGTTCATGGGAGATGCTACTGACCTCTGTAGAATTTTCCCTGTGGAGAATATGGGCACCCACTCCTGTTTCCTCCTTGTTTAAGCCAAATCACATGTGGGTTCAGTCTCAGCACGCTCAAAGCTGCAGCGGCTATATCTGTACTCCACCACCACTCCTGGCTCCAAGTCCTCAGTGGCTCCCATACATGTGGATGCAATCGGGTACTACCTAAAGGGAGAACAGTGCATCCACTGAAGGGAAATCATCCAAGCTTTGGTTTGCAGACAGCAATACAAGAAGCAGCACCCTGGATACTGAAAGGAGGGTAACTGGGAAAAAGCTTTCTGTTAAACTCTCATCCCAGTTTGCTCGCAGCTGAAGACAATAACTATGAACAAGACTGTACTGAGGAGACGCTCAGAGTAGCTGTGCAGTTACCTATAGAGTAACACAAGCTAAACACAGAGCTGATGTGAAAGATGCTGTAAGGTGTGATGCAGCCATTTAGACCACCAAGTTAAAAAGATCTACATCTCTGGGTGAGCACTGATGGCAAGGCTTGGGTTTTCAGAAGCAGCAACAACTGCCCAGGAACTCCTTAAATCAGTGATCTGTGTCATATGAAAAAACCCCAAACAATAGGGCACATAAAAGCAGCCTCCAAAGCACACAGTTTGACATGCAGCATTCGAGATACTGCTGTTCTGAGAGGTGAAAAAATAACTCTTGTGAGTCTAGTGATAGAAATTGTTATAAGCACCAGCCAGCAACAGGTGCAGTGTTGAACTAGTTACTACTAGCAGTACTGGGTATGTTACAAGCTTTGCTAGTTTGAGAGCAAACCCCCTCTATTTTTTCTTAGACAGAACCAACCTTGCTGAAGTGTTTCTTTCTTTCCCAAAACAAGACAAAAACAACAGAGAAATTCCAGTTTTATATTGGCGTAACTCAATTTTCTAAGGCTTAATTAATACAAAAAAGGCCTTTTGAAATAAGTAATTGAGTGCAAAAATATATTCTAAATGTTAGTGTTTCAAGTTCTTTGTAATTCAGCTCAGCTATTGGCAGAATTTGATCCAGGATACTAAATAATTGTGTTCGAATTGTATCAGATAATCTGCTCTCACCAGAAATGCCTTGCTGCTTCTTCACTGTTAGGAGTTCAGCTGGCAAGAATACCATGTTCTGTTGAAACTAGACTGCACTTAATCATACTGTGCATTTGAACTTCAGTTTCCTTTAGATGCTGAAAGCAAATGAAAATATTCTTACAGTAAAGACTTATGGATAATTAGCCTTCTAGAAGAGGAGCATGCATTCACACCCAGCTGCAAAGGTGAGAGTGCAGAACTCTACCGGGAGAGCATCTGTTAGAGGACACCAAACACATTAGCAGCATTATAGGTTTCATAAGAAAAAGGGGTGTGTTGTCACATTTTGCAGCTCCTTTTTGAGCAAGTTCCAGAGAGCCAGAGATGACCTGAAGGAGCACATATTGTCATTGTTCTTTGTAGCTAAGCAATTTGCTCAACGCTTGTGGGTGTTACTCAAATAGCTACACTGGACACAGAGCACCAGATTCAGAAGACTCCTTGAGCAGAACATTTATACCCTGCTCCCACTAAAATGTTATCTTTAATATGATGTCATCTTTAATATGATGTCATCTCAATCTGAATGAAGGGATTGAATGCACCCTCCATCTTGCAGATGACTCCAAGATGGGTGGATGTGTCAATCTACTGGTGCATATGGAGACTCTACAGAGGAGACAGGCTGGATTGATGAGCCAAGGCTAATTGGATGAGGTTCAATGATGTCAAGTGCCAAGTCCTGTAATTGGGTTATAACAACCTCATGGTAGGCTACAGACTTGGGGTTCTGTGGTTGTAAGCTGTAGCTCAAAAAAAGGACCTGGGGATAGTTGGTAGTCGACTAAACATGAGCCAGCAATGTGCCCAGGTGGCCAAGAAGGCCAATGGTATCCTGCCTTGTATCAGAAACAGTGTCGCCAGCAGGAGTAGGGAAGTGATTGTTCCCCTGTACTCTGCACTAGAGAGGCTGCACCTCAAATATTGCATTTTCTTCTTGTACTCTCAATGCCAGAAAGAGATAGAAGTGCTGGAGAGAGTCCAAAGAAGGGCAACAAAGCTAGTGAAGAGTCTGGAGCACAGGTGCTCCAAGGAGCAGCTGAGTGAACTGAGACTGTTTAGCCTGGAGAAAAGGAGGCTGAAGGAAGATCTTATCCTCTACATGTACTTGAAAGGAGGTTGGAGTGAAGTGGGGGATGGTCTCTTCTCCCTCGTGGCAAGAGACAGAACCAGAGGATATGGCTGCAAGCTGCACCAGAGGAAGTTTAGGCTGGATATTAGGAAGAATTTTTTTCACCTAAATGGTTACCAAACATTGAAATAGGCTGTCCAAGGCACTGTTGGAGTTAGAATCTCTGGAGGTTATTTTAAGGACATGTAGTTGTGGTACTGAGAGGTATGGTTTAGTGGTGAACTGTCAGTGCTAGGTTAACAGTTGGACTTGATAACCTTAAAGGTCTCTTCCAATCAAAGACTTTCAGTGAAAGGAGTTAGACTTATCAAAAATGGTCTGTCTTGGTACAAGAAATTGTTGATTACAATTTAAAAAAAAAAAAAGGCCAAAAACCCCAAACAGACAAACTCCTAATACTCCTAATACATGCTGTTTTTTAAACATTCTGAATGCAAGTGGAGAAAGCTGCAGCAATAACAAGAAGCCATGGGGAGCAGCACATACACTGCATTAACTGTGTGTCTCCTGAGCGGTCCCAGCCTCCTGAAGAGCAGATTATACTCAGCACTGGGAAATGCAAGTCCTGATAACAGCCCGTGCTGAAGATATCATAACCTAGCTGGAAGTGTTCCTTAAACTCCCTGCCAAGGAAAACGATAGAGCACCAGCTATTTCAGCTGCAATAGCTACCTACCCACTTTATTAACATGCACTGAATCTGTTGCTTAAATGACTCTCGGGGGAACAAGGAGCGGAAGCAGCCATTACACTTGGTGCATATTTACCACTGCACTCATTCAGCTCCATTACAAGCAGAGGACGATCTCAAAGCCATTGCTCATGAGCTGGAAAGCTTACTGAGAAGACTTTATTCAAAGACATGAGCTGGGTCAGATTTCCTAACATTTTTCTTTTCTTTTTTTTTTTTTTTTAATGGAAGAATGATTTAAGACTTTGAAAAAAAAAGTCTTACATAGTGAGATCACCCAGTTTTCAGTAACAAGCATACAAAACTTACCTTCACCACTATCTCAATGACTTGCCTTTGTTTCCTTCTAAGCCCTCAGTTAAATTTGTTTGCTCACATGACTAATGACATGTGTGAGAGTCTGGTCTTTATTTTCCCCTCCTCTTAATCTGGATATTCCTGTGCAAATCCCTTACAGACCACAGGTAACCCTGTCAGTCAGCTAAGCACATTTCCACAGAATAAAACAAAACTGAGCAGCTGCAATATTTCTTGTGCATTTAATTTACACCCACACACAGGATCAATGAACAGCTAAAACTGGAGCACCTAGAAGGGCTAAACCATTAACTCCTTTTCACTGTTGAAAATCCTGGAGCTAGGTGTTGCAAGTCTAGTACCAGTTTACCCCATCTTTTGTTCCTTTACGATACTCAGACTTGCCTAGTCTGCTTAGCTTGGACCCATCAAGCATGAACTACATGTTCAAATGCAGCAACACTTTTAAAACCTTTCCATGTAGTGAGGTTCAGTGGCTGCTTTGCAGCAAAACCAATAGCCAAGTTCTGCAGTATCACTTTAGAGTTAGGATATTATCAACATGCGTGTAACCAAAGCCTGATACTCAAAAAGCTCTACTTCAAAGACAACTTAATCCTCTCAGCACCTTCCTCTTGGATCTGACACTCAAGTTACAGGGTCAACATCCTGGCTCCTATTCAGAGAGCTTTTTGCTGAACTCTAGTAACCCCTAGTAGAGGAATGGCTCTGGGAGGCATCAGTGCCTGTATAGCTTTGCTTTTTGATACACTGGAACGACTGCCTTCAGACATCCATGTAGTTCAGGTAATTCAAGAGGGACATTATAAACATATTGAAACTTTACTTAAAGAAGGGCCACAAACACTTGAAAAAGCAGCAGTTGAATTCACAGAGAACAACTGCAAACTCCTGTGCAGCTCAAGCATGTTTTGGATGTTCACAGTCAGATCTGTTGTAAAGCAACCAGAGTTGATTCTTACAAACTCAAAAGGTATGCATGTGTAGGGGAGAGGAAGCAGAAAATAAGACCTTTTCAAATAAGATATGATCTTGCAATGTTCTCCCCACTTTACCAGCAACGTATACCAGAGATAATAATTACGTAGAGCTCTCCATCCTCATATTTATGCCATCAGTAAAGCTGAACTCAAGTAAATATGAAGGCATGTGTTCATGATTCCAGATTTACTGTTGCTGGACTTTCCCCTTTCTTACCAAGAGTCAACAGAGCCTCTTAAATCCTGTGAGCGAACAGAGTGACTAACAAAGATAACATGAGACTTCCTGGGACTGCTTGCACTTCTTCCAGAAACTAAAGGAAGAGTTTCATTGTAATCCTGCCAAGGTGGCTCTTCTTGTCTTCGTGTTTTCATGCTATGAGGTTGAAAATCTTTGCAGTTTAGTTTACAGATTTGGATTTTATTTTACAAATTATTAACCAACAGAGAGGAAGAAAGAAAGAAAAAGCATCTGGTTTTGCTTGAATCCATCACCCATTCCCTAAGCTACTCAAGTTCAGGAAGAGAATTTCCAGAGCTGTGTGTTTTATTCAAAGGCAAAGCATAATCATCTCCAGTGTTGTGGTACACAGGTAGTGATGTGAGAGGGGTTTGTGCCTTTGTGCACAGGCAGCTGCCAGCATTGCTGACACTGCCCACCCTCAGAGCAGCCCTGAGAAGCACTGATGAGACATTTTGCTCTTCCAGCAGTGACTATCAGAATCCCTAAGGCAAAACGGGTGTTGAAAAAAAAAATTTAAAACCAGAGCCAGACAGGTTTGTTTCTCCTTCCCCTCTCACTCCCAAGCAGGATGAAAAAAGCACCTGATTCAGTGAAACAAAGCCAGGCTTTCTGGTCAGATTATTTTCTACTACTAAACAGCGACTGTTTATACCTAAGATAAAAAGCAAACTTGGCAGTGAAACAAATGATATCAAAGAAGAACAGTGAAGGCATGTTTGGAAGGAGACCATAGAGGAAAGTCCCCATGAAATGCCTCACACCAAGCCTGCAACAGGCCTTTGACAACAAGTGCTCTGGTTCCTTCCGGAAAACTCAAGTAGGCGAGTATAAAGTAAGGATGTAAGCATCAATAAAGACAAAAGCAATAATGAAAATTAAATAAATAGTGACTCAAACATTCTTATAAAACAGCCTTTTGCTCAGAAGTGGGATTCCCCAGTTACTGTGAGAAGCCAATGTTTCAGGTATCTGAGAAAACTAGATTAAAGGAAAAACTCATTTAAAAAAGTTTTAAAAAGTAAGGCAAGCCACAGTGCTCTTCATCCTCTCTGACCCAGCCCAGGCAGACTGCAAGAAGAGGTACCACTCCTGGTCAAGGTAAACCACGGTATGTGTTACATGGTGAATCAGCACTTTCATTGCAGACTGAAGGTGAATGTGGCTGTTTTATAGGAGGAGAGAAGACACATAGTAGGATACGTCAGAAAAAAAAGTGTTATGCTGAAAACAATACTTTGTACTGGAGAAAATACAATGTATTTACATCCCCCACATCACAGAGTACTGGGCGTTATTTAAACAACTTTGGAGACTTCCTTGTTCCTACCAGTAGCTCTGAGCATTTGCCTAATATTTGCTTAAAGACATATGCTAGAAGCCCTATCAGCAGGAGCTAGGTACTGGTGGGCAGCCACTTCCCTATCCAGAGCACTGTGGCGCATCCCATTGGGGCTGGCTGAAGTATATGGAAGATTCAGGCAAGGAAATTCAGAAACAAAACAACCTGGAAAGACACAACTTTCCAACCAAAGCAAAGCCTTTGTATGTCCTGAGGAAGTTGGTATTCTCTGAGCTAAAGGTTTCCTTCTGGGTCAAACATTATAGACCTTGCTCATTCAGGAAATAACTTCTGCACAGCACGCAGCCAACTTTCACAGATGGTCCTGGCAGGTCAGAAAGTGGCTCCTGAACAGCTGCAGAGGATGGTGATTTTCCCCACATTCCTTGGTGCCTCTTTTACACTTCATCCTACAGAAAGGCTTTTGATCCCTCAACTCCATATCATAGGGCTGGTGGCCAGCAGCACCAACACCCAACACTACTGCTGTGGTCTATGGAATCTACCCCACACAACTGTTACTCTGAAACCCTCTCAGCTGACGGTGCTCCTGGCAAAAAGACAAAAAAAAAAAGGGACAACTGCTGACAGGCCCCCTGCCAGAGATGACCCAAGGCTTCTCCAAGCCTGTGACAGGTTGTCATTTGTTAATCAAGTCTGATGTGAGATTAACCAACTAATTCAGTTCATGTATTAATGAAACAAACCCAAAACAAGGAGGGTTCAATACCACTTTTAAATCGCAGGCAAACTTAAAAACTAACTCGATTTGGGGAAAAACAAGACACATTTGTATCACACAACATGGAGAGCCCACCACACAGACACACAGAGATCAATCACGTGTTCTTGCATCACTGGGCTGACCTGCTGTTATCTCCACCTCCATCAGGGGAAAGAAACCTCCTTTCCTTGTGGAAATGCAGAAACCATTCAGCCTGTGCATCCATCCCTCAGTGCCAGTAGGTCTTTCGAGGACTGTTTCTCGGCTCCATGTGCTTCCAAGCCAGTGCTCCATTTCCAGTGTTCGGTTCCTATGGCCACAAATGACAGACAGACTTGGTTTCAGCAAGCAGTGGATTGCAGGTGAAACCTGTCCTCTGCTGACCAGTGAGGTTCCAAAACTTCCACTTTCATCATTCACCAGGTCCCAAGAGCAGGATGTCTGCTGTACTAAGCTCCAGTGACAAGTGCTTCTGCTCAGAAAACAGACCAGTTGTAAAGAAAAACTCCTCTACATCAGAAGCTGGAAACCAGGAACAGGGTGCACTAAACCAACCAGAGTCTTTTGCAGAGTCTAAATATTCAGCTTGGATTGGAATTCCAAGCAGAAAAAAGAGCTGATGAGCTCCCCAATCCCTAAGGCAAGAAACCCACCTAAATCAAACTACAGAAAAGTGATGGAAAAGCTGTCATGCATGCAGCCATAAAGAGGTAGCAGTTGTCACAGGAGTGGTGAATCAGCTTTTGTGCATTTTTGCCAACGAGAGGACCTAATAACATACAGAGGGGTATTTTAGCACTGTCTCTCCCTTCCACCCTTACCCCTTTCCTTACTCATTCTAGCTGTTAAGCAAAGCAGAGCTGTGCCCCATCCTGAGAGCAGAAGGCTGGGAGGCTGAGCCAGGTCCCCTGCTCATATCTGGTCATTAGTCCCAGAGCCAGGAACAGAGTATTAATTCTCTCTTCCACATCTCCCCACTGCTTGTGCTGCTGTGTTATCTGTACAGAGCTATTCAGAGGGGAAACCAATCTGTTCAGAACCTCTTGGGAGCAAAGAATAAAAAAAAAAACAACAAAAAAGGAAGAAAATAGTGACACTGTTAGAGACAGACACACAGAGAAGCCTTTGTATGTCAGAGCAAGGGAGCCAGCAGAGATGTCTCCAACAGTTTACAGCAGCACACAAGCTAGGATGGAATTAGCACCGAACTCACTGGGATGCAATTTAATCACAGTACCCAAAGGCAGGCCCTCTAGATAATCCAGCTACTGTGCTTTCAAACACCAGCTGCACTTGAGCATTGCTTGATCAGGTCAGCTTAGGCAGGGTAGCTATTTTTCCATCACTGTTAGACTGAGTTATCCACAGCATTTTGGGATGAGGCAGGTAAGCAGTAAGAGCCCTTGCCTGCTGATTTACTTAGTGCTGCTGGAAAGGAGGTACAACAGCTGCAGAGGGAGGGCAGCTGGTTTACACCACACAGCTCTGTGTTACACCCTTGATTATACCAGTCTCACCACAGACTGGTTCCTCTAACTCTTCTCCACACACTCTCCACCCCTCCCTAGCCACTACATGGTTTGAAATATGAATAAATAGTGATTAGTCCTCAGACCAGAAGAGCAAAACACAGATGGATGATATGGCCAGCACTACTCCCACACACACTGCAAAATCAGTCGTCAGCTAGGTGAAGCAAATGAGGTACCACTGAGGCCAAACCCTGCTCTGCCAAAATGGGAAGTGTAGTGAGTTCTTAACCACAGCTTGTGTGATGGTGGTCAGATGTTTTTAACCAGGCTGCTGTAGCTCAACTAACTCCCACCCCTCCTACAAACTAGGTTATAAATACCTATTCCCTCAGCCCTGCTACATAAACAAGTTCCCAGTTAGTGAAGAGAAAAAATTAATCACTGTGTGAACAAGTCGTTGAACTGTAATCAGACCTCTGGCATGAGCTGTCTCTAATAGACAGGTGCTCAGCAAGTGAGAGCTTGGCTTCCTCCAGGGCAAGAAAGGCACATTACAGAACTGTGCTGTTGAAGCTGAGACTGCCTGGCTTGGCTTTGCTGGAAAATGGCAGGATTTGTGTTTCACATGTGCCTGCTGGTACCCTGCACAAGTTGTCAATGCTTTTTATACATTGATTGTGGCTGACAAATCTGGTGACCTGTGACAGTGTTACAGTGTTGTTGGATAAGGGTAGGGCAACTGGTATCATCTACCTGGACTTGTGCAGGGCATTTGACACTGTCCTTCATGATATCCTCATCCCTAAAACAGCCAGACATTGGTTTGACAGATGGACCTCTCAGTGGATAAGGAATTGGCTGGATTGTCACATTCACAGAGTTCTGATCAGTGGCTCCATGCCCAAGTGGAGATCACATACAAGTTAGTGCTCCTCAGGGGTCTGGTTTGGATCTGGTGCCATTCAACATCTTTGTCGTGTCCATGTGTTTTTGACATGGACAGTGGCATTGTCTCAACATGAGCCATCAGTGTGTGAGGGCAGCCCAAAAGGCCAACTCTCTTCTGGGCTGGATCAAAAGAAGTGTCACCAGCAGGTCAAGGGATGTGATTCTCCCCTCTGCTCTGCTCTTGCAAGACCTCACCTAGAGTCCTGTGGCCCGTTCTGGAGTCCCCATTACAAGGACATGGAACTGTTGGAGCAAGTCTAGAGGAGGCCACAAGGATAATCAGAAGGCTGGAGCATCTCTGCTATGAGGACAGGCTGAGGAAATTGGCTCTGTTCAGCCTGGAAAAGAAGAGACTCCAAGGAGACCTTATAGCAGCCTTTCAGTTCCTGAAGGAGACTGCAGGAAAGCTGGAAAGGGATTTTTTAGAAGGGATTCCAGTGATAGGAGAAGAGGGACAATTTCAAGCTGAAAGAGGGTTGATGTAGATCAGATTTTAGGAAGGAATTTCTCCCCGTGAGGGTGCTGAGACGCTGGAACAGGTTGCCCTTAACAGCTGTAGATATCCTCTCCCTGAAAGTGTTCAAGGCAGGTTGGATAGGGCTCTGGGCAACCTGGTCTGGTGAAAGGTGACTTTACCCATAGCAGCAGAGTTGGAACTAGATGATCTCTGGCGTCTCTTTCAACCCAAACCATTCTGTGATTTTGTGATACATCCCCACAGCAATGGATACCAGAGGATGAATATGTAAAGGTTTCTTAAGGCCAGCTCTACACTTTCCTGAGATTTATTACACTAATGACCCTGTTCTCATATTAGCCAGTGTAATCTGTGAAATATTCAAAATACAGAGCCCACATACCCAGAAAACCACAGTACACAATAAAGAGCCGGATAAGGTCAGAAGTTTTTCAGGGATCTTTTGCTACTGTTGTACTCAAAGTTCAGTTAGCCCACTGGCTTTACTCAGATAGAACTAATCCTGCATTCTTTTTGAGTTGAGCTTACTAAACTGGAATTACACATTAAAGCCTTGCAGGGTGCACTTCGGAAGTGTTGAAAAAGTTAATGAAAAGGTGGGATTGCTACATCTCTGGACTGCTGCTAATCAGGCCCTTCATTAGAAATGGAAACAACCAGTTATAAAGTGAAACAGGCTGCTCTGGTTTTAAAATTACCAAGTTTTCAAATATTAGTTGTGGTGCTTTTATGCTGAAAAAGCATTTTATTTTGAAGCTGGAGGTAGCTTTCCTAGCAGACCTCCTNATTTTGTTAACCATCTTTGCCTTGCTGTAATACATCTTGAGAGACAAACAGCTCCTCCACAAGAGAGCTTCCCCCCTCCCCCCCAAGAGGGAATGGGGGCGAGCAATGGCCCTCAACTCCCTGTCACCAAAGGGTGGAATGCAAAAGCTTGACTCCAGCTCTGCTGAGGAGGTAGCCATGGCCCTCTTTTGCATGGGAGCTCAAACACAGAGAGGCTGAAGAGACAAGCTGTTCTCCATACCTACAGACCCCCTGATAAACCTGCAGCCCTCTCCTCTTTCACTGAAGGCTTAGATAGAGAAAAGCCAGCACCAGATCATTCCTGATCTTGGCAGTGGGCAGAAGTAATGGCAGCTCCTCCAAACCCATGTTACAGTCTAAATGCCTTATAAGATGACAGAGAGAGGTGACCTCTTAACCCTCTACCTCCCTTGTTGCTTAACCACAGGGGAGAAGAAAGAAAGGTTCTGCATAAGGCCTGCAGAAAGCCCTTAGTTGAGACCCCAAAATGCCTGTTTTCTTAACAGTAATGGCCCCATGTGACCAGTGCCACGTTGTCTTTGTCTCCACCAGGCTGGCAAAG
>VZRI01004687.1:234568-255738 GCA_013397515.1 Upupa epops
ACTGAGAGAAGCCTCTACTAAGAAAGAGAGATCACAAGTACTGATCTCCTAAGCCTTTGGCAAACAGAGAGAGTCAGAATTCTGTGTGTCCTCCACATTTGATGCTGCTATAGCCTCAAAGAAGAGCCCTGAGACAACGGGAGGTAGAAGTGTACCGGAGACATCGCACAGTGCTGATGTCTGCAAGAGGATCAAGGGAAAAGGAACTTTTCTACAAGTATCAAATGTATGTTCTGTGCTGTATTCCTGCCCCTCCCCCCCTTCTCTTCTGGAAAGTGGGGTGTGAGTGTGTGCGTATGTGATGGCTTTTGTGGTTATGAGTGTTGGTGTACACTCTCTTGTCCCAGAACTCTCATTTAAGGCCCAAAATTGATGATAGCTGTCTCCTATTTCTCTCAGAGTGTATGTAAAGGCACGGTGATAAAGTTTCTGTTTAACCTTTTTTATTCTTTTACTTACTTGGGGATTTTTCCTTTTCTTCTTGGTGATGGGTTCAGTAAACTGTTGTCTTTTTAGCAAAGTTGCTTCATTCATGCTTTTGAACTCTTGGTGAGAGGTGGTTGTGGTGCTAGAATTACAGGCACCAACCCAAACCAATTTAGACCCTCTGCCTAAACCATTACACTAGCTGTGATGTACTATGTCAGGATATGCTCTGGGGGAAGACATTCTTCACTGAGACACCTCAAGGCTTGCTGGACATTTCTGTCTATTGCCAGGGGAAAACATTTGACCAAGCTGCTCAGTCAGGGGAGAAGCAAGCTCTCAGCACCCCTCCCTGTGCTGTGGAGACTGTCACCAGCAGAATCTTGTGTCTTATCCATTATTCAGCAGCTGCTGCTGGCTCTCATTCACATACATCACCTGAGCATAAATAAGTAAAACACCGTTATGTGCCAGCTTGTGGCAGAGGAGACTATTAAAATCTAATGAAGAAGCATGCTTCATGCATTTTCTTCTTCTATATAACGTAACACTGACCATTTCACCAGCACCTGTCTTGTTGAGATACAGACCTTGGACAATTTTTATCAGTTGCAAGACAGAGAAGCCTTTTCCAGCAAAAATTATATTCTTCTTTTTACTTGGACTAAAGTCCCCATCTCAACCTGTTCCAATAAATAGTTTTAGAATACTAAAACAACCATATAAAATATTTCCCATTAAAAGGTCATGACATATTCCATTTTCTCACTACTGCTTGCAAGAATCCTCATGACTCAACCTCAGTGTTACTTCTTCCCTCAGGAGCAACCTAATGAATACGGATCAACTCTTTTCCGTGTTGCAACACATCCAGCAGAGATTTCTGCACCCGTAGGCTGACTATGCAGCCGTGCATTCCAGCCAGGCTACATTCTGAAGAAGCAGATCCTGCTCAGAAGCCTGCTTCAGAACCAAGGCAATAATTACAGCTGGACTTCATCATCCTTCCCTATCAATACAGGGTTTGAGAGCAGCCCTTCAGAAAGGGCTTGGAGGTATTTGTAAATGGAAAGCTGAACAGGAATCAGCAACACAGCCCAGAAGGCAAATGCTGTCCTCGCCTGCATCAAAAGAAGTGTCACCAGCAGATCGAGGGAGGTGATTCTCCCCTTCTACTCTGCTCTGGTGAGACCTCACATGGATGCTGCATCCAGCTCTGCAGTTGTGAGCACAAGAGTGATGTGAACCTGTTAAAGCAGGTCCGGAGAAGGACCACAAAAATATATCAGAGCTACGGAACACCTCCATTATTGGGATTAGGCTGAGTGAGTTGGGGTTGCTAACCCTGGAGAAGACAAGACTCTGGTGAGACCTTATTGTGGCATTTCACTATATAAAGGGGGCTTGCAAGAAAGAGGGGATAATTTTTTCCTGTTGCAACAGGACAAGGGGTGACATTTTTAAACTGAAAAAAGAGATATTTAGACTAGATTTGAGGCATAGTGTTTGTACAGTGACGATGGTGAAACACACAAACAGGTTTCCCACAGAGGTAGTAGATGACCCACCCTCTGAAGCATTCAAGGTCAGGTTTGATGGGGCTCTCAACAACATGAACGTGTTGGAGATGTCCCTGCTTACTTCAGGGGATGTTAAACTAGGTGACCTTTCAAAAGTTCCTTGCAACCCAAAGCATTCTATGATCCTCATTTCTGTATCACTGATGGAGGAATCCTCTTCCAGTATCACTGCACTGTGCCAGGCAAATAAAACTCTGCATTCCCACATTGCCAATTAATGCTAGCAAAGGATGCTGCCCTACTCTGGAGAAAGGTACTTCATTAAGCTAACACACTCATTTTGGCACTTTGCAAAGTACACTGTTTCTTTCTTCATCTTCTCAGAGCTGTAGTTCTTGTGGCCATGCCACAAAGCCGCTGAATCAGCACAGCCAAGCCATAGCCATAGCCCTCACATTAAAAACAAAACCCACCCAAGCAAAAACACGAGTTTAATGACATAGAACCACATACAAGTGGCATCATAACTGACCAAACTGGAGACTAAACCTTAAACAAACAAATAGACTTGCTTTTTTTTTTTCCACTGGGAGTCAAATTTGCCACTTGGCCACACAAGGAAAAGAAAATGAAGTGAGAAGTCTTTGGGAGTACTGTGAAACTAACTGGCATCCCCTGCCAGCACATTGTGTAAGTTACTGCCAAAGTATTCATATACCAAAAGCTTTTGGAAAAGATCTCTAGAACAGAAAGTGTTGGCTCTTGGACATCTAAAAACTTGATGATCTATTCTGACTTCTTTCTGCAGAGAGTAGCATATTTAATATTTACTTGGAGATTAATTTTTCACAGGACCTAATACAGTAACAGATATTCAACCATTCTTGGAGTGCTGATGACAAGCACATAAACACTATTACAGTCTGAACCTGGATCTCTTTAAGGCACTCTAGGAAGTTAAAGTATCTCCGAGTTTCACAGTAGCTTTTAAAGCAGTAAAATAAACCACAGATATTTCAGAAATGACTAGTTCTGCAAAACTGACCCAGGTGCTTGGGACATCATAATCACATAGGGCAATCTAGAAGAGTCCTTGCTCAAACTATAAAGCCAAATTCGTTTATTTAATTTTCAGTTTTCTATAAAGAAATAGAGACTTCTAAGCAGCAGCCTATAATTGGGCTGTACACACTGACACGTTTGGATTGAGGAAAACTAACTTCAGACTTGGCAGTGTGCACAGGTGTGTCTGAGGGACCCTCCTTCCCTGTAAGGTTAACAAACTGGATAATAAATTCTTCAGAAATCAATAGTAAGACTTAAATACATCTTCCTTTTAGAAACAGGGTATCTGTACATCCACCCAAGCTGTTTTCTATCACCTATTGCCTCCTAAACAAAGAGATTTCTTTCAGTGTGTTTGCTTGTGGGCACAGTTAGTATTAAACCTTTGGAACAGCCCTTGTCTTAACTTCAGCCAAACTTTGTAGAGGATGAGATTACCCCTAAGAGTTCTGCTTACCTGTGAATATTTTGAATGCATCAACTTAGCAGAGGAATTTGGAGTCTGAAGTTTGTGCTCATCATAAAAAAGAGAGAGATCTCTTAATTACATATCAGAGTGCCTCTGTGTCAGCTGAGGCCTGGAAAGCACGTGGCTTATGTCTGTCTAGCACCTACCACAGCTTCTCTCCACCCATCAGGATCTAACACAGCAGGATTCTCAGCCCACTGGCCAAGTCAAAACTCCTAAACATGAAGCCTAAGGGAGGACAGCAGAAGCATGGCATCCATCAGTACAAGATCATGCAGTAGGACTTTGCTCCCACGTTGAGGGAGGTGCCCAAGAAGGAACCACCACAGTCAGCTGTCTGGCAAAGGCTTAGCTGGAAAGGCTTCATCAGGAATCAGATTTACTCTTGGGATCACCTATAATATGGTTTCATCTGACTTCTTTAGCCTCTTTAGAGCTCTTGCAGTTAGCATCTTCACCATCTCTTTAGGGCATTTCATGAGCAAATGGTTCCTTCTAATTCCCACCTTACACCTTGCTCCAGGAAAAAGGGTCCCATGCTTGAGTCTCCTGCCTCTCCTCTCTCTCAACAATTTCCTTCCTGACTTGTGCCAGACTTACAGACTCCTCCCAGGCTTTTAATAATCACTCTCTTCTCTATCATACAGATCTCTCTTCAGGCTATTTATGTGATTAGTCTGCACAGTCTGACCCCAGCCTGCTGCACACAGATCGGAATTTGCTCTTCCCCTTGGAAATTTCAGGTCCAAGCCACATTAAAATGCAAAATAGCTTTTGATGTAGCTGGTTGTCTACAACATAGCAGTAAAACTCACAGAGGAGCATAAAGACACCAGATACACTAGGCAGCCTGTCTGCTGGAGTACATGTATCTTGAGTGTTGTAGAAGACAGGTGGTATTTTAGCAACAAGTAGTAATTGTCAAATCTTTTAAACATCTGTCAGGAGCAACACAGTTACAGCCAGTTCTGCCTTGGGCAGAGAAATCGATTAGATGAGCTCAGTCCCACACTACCCCAGGAACCTCTTCCTGTTGGGCACTAGATTAACCAAAACATGAGGAGGATTCCAGACACAGACAGGAACCTTTCCAGGACAGATCGTTTGCCCATCTCTTAGCTTTCAGCACAGTTTTGCATTACATTTCTATTTGCTGCTGAAAATGCAAGAAGCTCCAGAAAAGCCAGAAGGACCATTCCAGAGCACGCTTTAGAATCATAGAATCATTAAGGTTGGAAAAGACCTTCAAGATCGTCAAGTCCAGCTGTCCACCCAACAACCCCAAACCACTAAACCATCTCCTGAAACACCATGTCTGCCTGTTTTTTAAGCACCACCAGGGATGGTGTCTCCACCCTCTCCCTGGGCAGCCTGTTACAAGGTGTCCCTACACTTTCTGGGAAGGAATTTTTTGTGCTGTCCAATCTGAATGTCCCCCTGGCACAACTTTAACTCACTGCACATTTCCACACCTTTTATTGGTCTGGTGTTTCTAGAGCTTGGGGTCACTGCTTGACCTGTCCAATGCATAATAACAACAATGAAATAAACATAAATGAATGAATTATAAACAATATTCAAAAATATGGCTGTGATTTCTGCTCTGGAAGCCTTCTTCATTAAAGTTGAAGTGGTTTGTCTATTTTTAACTGTTAAATAAAAAAGAAAAAGATCATAATTAGAATGCTATCTACTCCCTAGGTGCTTTAAAGTCTCCAGAATTAACTCTGGGTTTCAGATAATGTTAAATACTCTAAGGCTTCCCATGATAAAGAACTTAGTATTACAAAAAAATATAAATGTAAAAAACTCGAAGTCAAAAAAGCACTTCAAAGAAGGTAGAGAAAAAAATCTTCCAAAAACACAAGAAGCTGATTCAGTGTGTTTACTCCTGAGGGTATTTTGATGGGGAAAAAAACTACTGCAAGCGAAAGAGAGACCATGGTAGCATCCCCCTGTACCTAGGATTCTTCACCCCTCTGGAAATCATTGCAACCTACTACCCCTTCCATTGTTTGACCTTGACCTGTGTTCCTCATGCTGACTGCCAGCTGTCAGCTGAGAGGACAAGACATATGAGGGTAAACAAGGTCATCCCAGCTGGCAAGGACCAGTGCTGCAGAAATGGCTGCTCACCAGTGAACTGAATCAACTCACTGAAGAGGCAGATGTATGTCAAGACCTGAAAGGCAACAGTAAACCCTGACTCAAAATCAGTTACTCCTCTACACACCACAAAGCTTTCACTCATTCTGGGGGAAAAGTTGGAGGTCTGTTTCTCATTCCTAAAGAATTAGCCATCCTGCTCACCCTGTGAGGGCAGGATAGGAAACAGCAGGTATCTATCCTTCCCACTCCAACTTTCCTGAAGCAGCACCTCTGAAGCTTTCTCCCAGAAACATTCACCGTTCATCTGCTTGTCCTGCCTCAGGCTCACAAACCCAGCAGCATAAATTGTCTGATAGAGCTTTCCAGAGCTTGTCAGCTTGGGAAGGGTTTTGCTGTTTCTCTTGGGCATAAATGCTGGGCACCTTGCAGTAGTTTTAATGGTGTGAGCATCTGCAGGGAGAAGGATAGGCAGGACATTTACTATCGTTAGTGCCTCAAGAATACCCTCCTGATGTTTTTATAGTTTGGCTGGAGGGAAAACATCATGTTTCTTACCCTGACAGGTCAAAGAGAAAAGCTGCCCTGATAGGAAACCTGCTCAGAAGGATTAGGAGACACATGTGTGTCTGGCTAAGGGTGCAGCCTCATGGACACCACCTTTGCAGAAGATGACTGGCTCAGTAAAGCAACCAGTATCGCCTGATGCTGGTTTAGTTCTCACTGGATTCTATCACAATAAGTTTCCCTAACACCAGACTACAGCTGCCACTCATTGGTAACTCAGTGGGTCAGGAAAAAGAGGTGAGGAAAGATGTGAAAAAACAGGGAAAGCTCCAGCTGAGGGCAAGCCAGTCCGTTTCATTCCTCCCTGTCAAGGGGCTGGTGCACTGGATTTAACTGGGCTCTGCATTGCAGACAATACTTGATAATATTTGATAATATTTGATAATATTTGATAATTGACATTGATTATACTTAGCATTGATAGTACTTGATTAAAAATGCAGACACTGGTTTCTGTGTTATCTGTACTGAGATCCCATTCAAGCTTTAAGCGTATCAGAGAGAACCACCACTGATTTACCTACAAGGGATACTATTCTTTTATGCAGTGTAAGGAAGGCAGCTAATGAGAAAGAAATTTGACCTACTACGAGTATATTTTATTTTTTAATATTACCAAAACAGCTACGTGACCAAGACACCTACCCTGAACATAGCCTTCGGTTTCATTTTTCTAAGATTCTCTTAATATTTTATGAAGGCTAAAAAGAGATTTGAAAATATGGATTTAAAGCAGATCACTCACTCTCCATCACAGCCAGTCAAGACAACGTGCAGCTACAGTACAGAAAATGAGAAAGGAGGGGGTGTTTTAATGAGAAATTGTTCTAATGTTCAGGAATGCAAAGTAGGAGCTGGGGCTCCACCAACAACCAGACTCTTGCTTCAAACATGGTGTCTGCATATTGTCAATAAAGATCTTTCCCAGTCTTCAGACTACATCCTCTATCACTTACTGCTAATGAATCCCTGAGGGGTTTAGATACTTAATATTGCAACATGAGATGATGTCTTGAAGCAAAAAAATTAAAGCTAAGGCACTGAGGCTTTAACCAAAGAATTAATCACAGCAGACCAGATTCCCTCTGGAAGCAAAGCTTTTCTCAGTGCAGGAACAAACAGACATTGCCTCCAGATCCATGGCAGAGCCAAATCCAAGCCTGGCAAGGGCATAGGCATTGCAGGGGGCACTCTGGCACTGGCACTGGCACTGCCACTGACTGGAATTCCTGAAAGATCACCACTAGCAGAGGATAAATCATGTTCATGTTCACACTGTTCCCCAACTCATAGCAAGGAAACAGAAGAAACATGTCCATAAGTTTGCCAGAAACAGCTTCCAGGATAGCAGGAAATTTACCACCATTCACTTGTACTGGGAAACCAGCTCATGGGCAGCAAAGAGCACAGTCCTTTACACTGGATATAGCTATAACTGTACTGGCATAGGTATAAGTGGTCCCATAATAGATGCCACAATGATTTCAGAACCTCGGTTCTGCTGGTGAACAGCCCTACAGGCTCTCTTTGGGCTCTGTGAGTAGGGCTTGAGAAGCTGCAAAAGCATCTCTCTGTGCAAGGATGCAGTCCAACTGCCTGGGCAGCACAGACACAGCAAACAATATCCCATGTTAAGGGTAGGTACAGTGTGTGTTCTGTGTGCATTCACAGACACATTTGGATTCAAGATACAAATGACATCATTACCTGCTTTTCTTTGGTTTCCTGAAGGACCGTACATTTGAACAGTTACTCGGATGTGCCGTGGTTTCCCTGAACTGTTGTCTCTAACACTCACACCACAATAGCAAGATGGAAATAAATTCAACAGCACTTTACTCTGTCATCAGAACGGAACACCATCCAGGAAAGTTACCAAGGAAAAAACTAGGTGAGATGGAAACACAATCCAAGATGGACTGGGGAAAGTGTTGTGTGGCAGCACACAATGCTTTGGGAATGCTGAGTTTGCCTTGTGTTCCTATTCCCACAAGGACAATGTGGAATAACTTATACAGAAGGCAAGAGGCACCTCCATGTATCACAGCTATCAGCTAGAGGTCCTTAATGCCACAAGGTGCGTCAGGCTGTCTGACTATAAAAATATCACTGATAATTATAGAAAGTGAGCAGGTACCGCCTGCTTCTCTTAAGCCCCATAGCAGGTTGGATCTCAGATCAGTTTCCAGCCATTGAGCCAGTGTCAGATGACACACAAGGCTTACACCGTCTGTTAGCAGAGTTCCCTGCCTGACTTGCCAGCTCCAAGAGCCTAATGACAAACACTAAAGTTGGAGGTATTTTAATGGGAACACACAAAAACAGGAAGGAATAAAACATCATCAAAACATTCAGGGGAGTAGTAGAGCTTTCTGTCTTGTCCACGGATGCTACCATAGAATCATGGAATGTATTGTGTGGGAAGGGACCTCCAAAGGTCATCTGGTCCAACCCCACTACAACAAGCAGGGACATCTCTAATCTACAGCAGATTGCCCAGAGCCCCATCAAGCCTGACCTTGAATGTTTCCAGGGCAAGGAAACACTTCAGTTCACTACCAGGCTCCCCAGGTCATTGGATCACAGTGCTGTGCTGGGTTTGTGCCTGGTGGGGTTTTGGTAGTGGGGGAAGGGGAGCTGACACAGCTCCTGTAAATTTTGTGAAAGCTCCTCACAGCTACAGTCAGATTCACCCATGACCAGGGCTGAGCTAATCAAGGCCTCTGCAAATAAACATTTAGTAAGAGAGGAAAACTTACTGGAGGGAGGAGTAAGAAGAGAGAAATGCAGCTGTGTTTTCACCCAGACCAGTGAGAAGGATGGGATGGGAAGACTTGCCCTGAGCAGCCACTACCCTTTGGCTCGTGGTGAGAGGACAGTCTGAACCTTTGGAGACCATCAGTGGAGGAGAGTGCCTGAAAATCATAGAAGAGAGCAGCTGGGCTGTCTTATTAGGTGAGTCCTAATAAGAGGCTATGCTGGAGTATCTCCACACTGTGAGGATAGCAGCCTGTGGGAGGCCCCACACTAGTCAGAGAAGCTCATGGAAAACTGTCTCTAGGGGGAGAGACACCATGTGTCCACATGGAAGGGCTGCAACAGGTTTTCCCCCCGAGTAGGGGTAAAGGGGGTAGCAGAGCTGGGTGAGGTGGGGAGGAGGTGCAATGAAGAGCCACCTCTATCTCTTCCTGTCTTATCAGTAAATTGGTGGTGGATTTGTTGTTTAAACTGAGCCCTCCCTCTCCTTTGTCTTGAGCCTCAGTCAAGCTTTCTGTTGTACCTTCTCCTACCCTGGAAATGTGTGAGCAGCTACCCAGGAAGAGTTTACAGTGTGTTTCCACAGTGTCAGACAGCTGCTGGGTTAAGTCCACAGCTCAAGCAGTTTAGCGCTACCCATGGACCATGAGCACAGTCCTTGGTATCACTCAGTGAATCATAACTATGAATAACTTCAGTAAGCTTCAGGAAGGTCAGGAGTGCCATGGGGGTCCTAGTGTTGTGTGTGAGCTGAGTCGCTGAAACAGGGAATAAGGAGAAAAATGGTAAGGCCAGGGGCAGGGTGCCAGTTATTCTGTGATCAGTCAGGCACCTGAAAGTTAATTTGTGACTGAAGTCAAACCCTAAACAAAGTTCCTTAAAATAGATAAACTAATTTGCATTGATGCTGCTGTTTCTGGGTTTCTAGGGCCTGCAGGATGCCAAATGACTGATGATGCCTACAGAAAGCCCTGCAACAAAGGACATCAGTATTTGCTGAAATGGAGCACGTAATGGAGTTATGCTTTTGATAGAGGTAAATGCCAGTGTGTTCAGTCTTCCATATTGACAGACACAGTCAGCTAGGACAAAATAAAATGAATTCTGTGTCACTCTCCACCCCACATAGCCATTTTTGTCAGGGTGAAATAAAAGGAATTCAAATAAATAAATATGTATTTTTTTTCAGCTAAACTCACTTTGCACAGCTCTGCACGGCTTTAAAACTTCAGCCATAACTGCCCTTGAAAAAACCCTAAAGTTTCAGGAGAAGACAGACATGCCTTTCTTTAAAGTGACCATCATCCTTGGTTCCTGGGCAGGATAATTCAGATAATATACACCGACTTTCATTTGTTTCTTTTCCTCTCAGAGCAGATAACAATTTGTGTCATAAAACCTCAAAAACCCAAAGTGTGATTGAAATGCAGATTCGGCCAGGGCAGACTGGTCATGAAAATTACATCAGAGTCAAGTGCATGTGTTAGAGTTACAACCTCTCCATCTGATGATGGACAAACTCATCTGTAAAAACCAAGACTAAATAAGACTATGACCTCGAAAGTGTGTGAGGGTTGTCAGCCAATATCACAGTTATTAAAAGATTTCTTGTTGAGAAAGATCTTCTTTCGGGAGCAAAGGACCAAGAAATTTCTGTCTCATGCCCAAGTGTGGGGGAGAAATTGTGAATGACATGGGGTTAGCTGTCATTTTACTGTCTCTGTGACAATTATAAGCACAATGCTTTGTGTCACAAAGATCACTGTCAGCCCAAGATGGATGTTTCAGCATAAACACATAATTTTTCTTAAATGGAATGACTTACAGCACCTACAAACTAAACTATTCATTTTATCCACCACAATATCTTTCATACCATGAGAGATGTCTCTGAAAGAACTTCTTAAAGTATGAAAGAAAAAAGTATGGCCTTCCTAAAACTTGTTTCAATGGGAATTATGGAATTAGCTTTTGGAGTCTGCAGGTCTGTGCAGCTGTTTCATCTGCTGCTTTCCCAGTCTGGTGGGATCTGCTGAGGGCAACCAGCTCCTGTCCTCACTTATGCTTTTAGGGCTAGAAGCTGCTGGGACAAAGGACTAAGGGCAAGGATAGGTATTTCCTCAGGTTTTGATGAATTGAAAACAAAAACTGCTCACTAGCCACAAGGGGCCTGTACTGACTGCTTGTGTTTACATCCTCATTCCTAACCCCTGAATCATGGTGGGAGCAATGAGATCAGCCCAAAGGACTGTATGAGATTATTCATACCGCATACGTATTGCACGGGTGCACAGCCACAGCCTCTTCCCCTCTCCTCCTCTCCCAGTTAATCTGCCTTATTTTTAGTATTTATTGTGTCTGGTCCAAGCAGCTGCAAATCATTCCACATGCAGTTGTGCATCTCTGGACTATCTTACAACATGTGACAAGTAGACAACGATAAAAACCCCACCATAGTACAGCACTGTTTCTCTTGCAAGAAAAACACTCCCAAATCAGAACAGCAAACTCTTGAGAGCACTATGCAGCCAGGGATTCAAGTTAAACCAATATACTCAGTATTATGTTAAATGTCCTAGTAGATTTTCCCCCTACTGCCTTGCAACAGTTGGCAGAGATGTCTGTCAGAAGATATTTGAGCAATGGCCATATCAAACCAGAGGTCACATGCAGCATTTTTTGGATATTCTCAGGATTTTATTACCATTTCTTGTTAAGGGGTATTTATCACAGCATGCAAGATTAGGAACTTTGCATTACTACCAGTGGCACAGGAATACAATCCAGGGCATTTCCACTTAAAACACAGCGTGATGCCAGTGCTCTGTAGCCAGGGATTGCTTTGTGTTTCTTGTGGATTTCATAATTAAAGTAAGAAGAAGATAAAGGACTATCCTCTGAGGCTTACAAGCTCCTAATGAGCTTGGTTCTGTGGTGAAGGTTAGAGGAGCCTGGTGCCTTTCTTGAACAGTCTCTGTGCAATGTGTTCACAGCTCAGTGCACTCAGCAAGGGTAAACTCCTTCCCACCCTCTGCACTAACTCCTCAGAAACTGATGCCTACCTTGTCACCTGTGTCTTTAGGAAGAAGGTCCAGGCCAACAGACTGTAATTATGGGTATAGTATCTTAGTTACTGTAGTGAAGCTAATACTGCTCACAGAGATTGGAAAGTCCCTCAGTCGGCCACCAAAACACCAGTGAAGGCCAAAAGCCCCCAACCCTTCAAAGTACAGGCAGAATGAAGGCGAGCTGGCCAGATTCCCACATCTCCCCAGACCCAAGAGAAATTGATCTTTATTGCCTAATCTATCACTGAACTCTCTCAACTCTTGCCAGATAGTGCATGATGTAGAGGTCTTATGATCTAAAAGCATTTACATTTTGTGCTAGCTAAAGGGATGGTGAGCTCAGCTCGCAGTGTACAGGCGGTGCGGTAGCCCCAGGTACACAGCACTACAGTGTGGGTCCCCCCATGCTGTGCTGAGTGCAGGCAGAGCAACTCTGCCTCCAGTACAGAGGCCAGGCTCAGCTGGAGCCTACTCTTGGAACTTGCATCTAGTTGGTGTTGCTCTTTGCAGATAGACTATTTTGTGCCCATTAAAGCACATCTTGTCTACAACTGCACAAGTTAGTGTACAGCTGTTCCCATTACTATCAATAGTCAAGATGATGTTTCGAACCCCATGAATCTGGATACATAAAGGAATGTTATCTGAGCTATGATCTCCAAAAGAAACCACAAATTGCATGCTTCATGCTCTCGCTGCCACCATCCTTAAACATTTGCTTGCCCTTTCTGTTTGTGCACAACAAACACATTTTAAAATGTTCTTTACCACTGAATTGAAGCTTTCTTTGAAATACTGGTTAATATAACATTATCATAAAACTCACAATCTTTCAGAGGAAACACTACTGTTGTGTGTGTGTGGTGCAACCCACGTGATCTCAGCCAGAAGACAGTGGAGTAGTGCCATGCATACTTGTGGAGGGCAGGTGTGATGAGGAGTGGCTAAGAGAACTGGGGTTGTTTAGTCTGGAGAAGAGGAGACCTTATTGCTCTTTAGACCTATATGAAAGGAGGCTGTAAAGAAGAGGGGGTCAGTCTCTTCTCCTGAGTCACTAGCAACAGGACAAGAGGAAATGGCCTCAAGCTGTGCCAGGAGAGGTTTAAATTGGACATCAACTTGCTTCCTTGACAGAAAGTTCAGGGGTTGGAACAGGCTGCCCAGGGGTTGGCACTGTCCATGGAGATGTTCAAAGAACATGTAGATGTGGCACTCGGAAATATGGTTTAGTGGGTAGGGTGGGGTTGGGTTGATGGTTAGACTGGATGATCTTGTACACTTCTTCAAAATGTAATGATTCACTCATACCCTATTTCTTCAGCTAGGATTCAAATATCATTAATACCAAATCCAAGCCCAGTGCAAGCCTGATGCAATAGACATGCTCACACAAACAGGTTTCTGTCAGGACAGCCAATTGACACAACGGACTATAACTCCACAGTAGCAGCAGTTTGTACCACGTGGTTATAAGCATCTTTTATCTGATTTTAAGATCTTTGTATCTTCCCTATACAAAAGACATAGTACTCTGCTGATGCACATAATTTCCCTTGCAAAACAGATCCAGATGTTAAGCTTCAACCCACCTCTGAAGTTTCTCCTCAGTCACTGCCATGTAACCTTCCACTAATTCACTGTGAAACCTCTCAGCCCCAAGGACTGGTTTATGTAAACTTCTTCCCCCCAGTTTAACTACAATCAGTTATTAAACTGATTTAGTTAATCCTTCAGAAACTCTTCTGCAGACACAGGTGAATTAATGTATAAGTTGAGTCTTAGAGCAATTTACCTTCCAGTAGGTCAGTTAATTGTGATATTAATTTAGAAATTTAATTTTTGGTCATTTATTAACTTGAAACAAGACTTAACTGCTCTTGGCCAAAATACCGTGTTTCTAAGTGATGTTTTCCACACTAGAGCTAAAGCCGTTCAACTATTTGCACACATCAGCCCAAAATATCCTGCCCCAATTACATGGTCTTTGGTCTCAAACATTGAGCAATGCACAAGCGAATGATCCATCTGACACTGGTAAACAAAAGGCAGCACCCAGTCCTTGTTTTAAAACAGCTCAACACATAAAAACCTCACTGAGGAGTCACAGTGAGACGGCAGCAAGGGAGTTTCCCTCTTTTGGTCCATCAGCCCACTGCTTCCAAAACCCCCAGCTTTCAATACCTTTACTAAGTATGTGTTTGCTGTGCTTGTCCCAGCCACTACTTATGGCCTAGACCCTGCAGTGTAACTACATCCTTGGAACAGAGCTGTTAGCTGCTCTTATCATACACTATGGAAGAGTTTTGTGTTTCCAAAAGCTTGGAGTTGGCATTGCTAGAGAAACACCTTGAAAGAAAAGCAGTAGTTCAGCTAAAACCAGGTGCTTCTGGTATGCTGATGCCCCAGCACAGCGCAGGGAGACCACAGCTTTTGGAGCTGTTTTCTTCTGCACCTCTGCTTTTTGCTAGCAGAGGGAGAAAGTGAGCATGGGGATTGTAAAGCACTGTGCTAAGGTGCCGCAGGGCACTGTGCTGCACCAGGCAGGGAGCAGCTTGTAGTCTCATAGGGGCTGTAGCCCATAAGAAAAGAGTATCTTCAAAAGTGAATGGCTCCACCCACAGCTAAATTGCACCTGTCCCAGGCCAGCACATCTGTGCGGGCTGAAGGTTTCCTTTAGCCTGTCATCCTCTGCCACTTGCTCTGCTTCTCCCTGTAAAAGTTTCCAGGACTGTTTGTGAACCTCATGGGGGCTGATGTAGGTCTGACAGATCCTTGGAGGGAGGCTGCCCCCTGTCTCCCCAGCACTGGAAGGAGCAGCAGTTGTGTCACGTTTCAGCTCAGGGGTCTGTAGGTTGATCGCCAGCAGATAAATTTTTTCCACTTCATGACCACAAGTTTTTGAAGTCCTGTACTATTTCGGGAGACCACGAGGAGTCACAGCTATACACCAAGCTGGGTTAGGTTTTATCTTATTTCAGCTCTATTTCTTTCCAGAGTTGAAGACAGCTTCTGTTTCCCTGCCTTGACTTTTCCCTGGGGTTCTCCTTGGACAGTCAGTTCTGCCTGGGCAGGCAAAGGGGCTTCCTTGCAGATGCTTGCCTTTTAGTTTATTGGTACTGTTTGACACGGGATTTTCATGATTGAAACTGATGTGAACCTGACTAGCTTGGCTTTGTTGAGTTTTTAGGTTTCAGCATGCCACTGAGGAGCAATAAGTGGACTATAAAGTGTAAGTATAAAATTATCCTCATCGTCTACATACAGAGTGTCAGCCTGTGCTGCTGAAAAACTTGTGTTTCTTCTTGCTCATCTGATCTATCTTAGTATCAGAGGGCAATGAACAAACTGCTGAAGGTAAACCTTAAGGGTCTTTCTGAAGTCCACGTGGCACTGAGCATCTCAGTCTTGTTTAAAAGCTTAATGCTGGAGGCCTGATGGATGATCCCATGCCTGTTCACAGTGGCCATTAAATCCTTTTCAAAAAAACAATTCAGACAGAAGCCAGAGAAGCTGTCATTCTTCACATTTATCTAGCACACCTTCAGCAGGATGATGTAAGTTGTCTCAGGGGCTGAAACCAATCTGAGTTGAGCTTTGCGACCATTTATTTTTTCATACGTGACTTCTGTCAAAGTTCATTAGTACTTAAACAATCACTAAGAGCCTCCATGCTCTCTCACCCTGCAATTATACCTGTGGTGTTCCCTCTGACACCTAAACCCTCCCATGTTCTTAAGAAAATATGCTGACCCTCACACCTGTAGTGTTTGTAGGCAGTTAGATCTGCTCTTCCTGTCTGTACAATAGGAGATGTTTCTTGAGGTAGCTGCTTCCTTGACCAATAGTTAGGGGACATGGTATCTCGTCTCATCAGTGGCATGATCTAGATGTCAGATGTTTAGGTTTACTTGGTTGGTTTTAGGTTGGACTGGATGATCCTTAAGGTATTTTCCAGCCTTATCATTATTGTGATACTGTGATCTCCTGGTTCTCAGGCAGACTGCAGTGGGTAATACATTGAATCAAAAATAAGTGGACTGTGGACTTCTGCTGAGGTGGTTTTTGTTTATAAGCTTTAAGAATATTTTAAGTGACTGACAGTCCCAAAATAGCAGGTTTTCTGTTCAGAAGACCTTATTGTCTGTATTAAATTACAACATTCAGATGGCTATAGCCTCGTGAACTTGCAGTAGGCTTAGTCCTGCATTGTTTAATTCTAGCAGAAGTTGCTGCCTTTACCACAAAGCAGAAATTACTCCTCACCTAAACCAAGTCTCAGCTGCCACCCAGTGGAATTGGAAATCGTTGCATTATTCGGCTCCTACCCTTGCCCTGTCACTTCTCCTGGCTACAAGACTTTAGTAACTAACAATATTTGGTTTGTCTGTGGTTGCCTGCCTATAGATCACTCAGCACTTTAAAGCGTTGCTTCTTCACAGGAGAAACTGAGCTACTATCTGCCAGTCACACTGCAGGCCAAGGTCAGTGAAAAATAAATGCTCCTCTGAGAAGGATGTCCTCAATAAAGTTGGCCACTGAACCAAAGATCCCACGGTTTCATTTCTACAAGCACAAAGGTTTGGGGGTGGGGGGGGGCGGGCACGGAGGAGAGAGAAACACAGGCTGCCCTGTCACTTTTACCCTGGATGACTGGCTGACCAGTTTTCTTCTCTTTGTGGTCTTCTGTGTTTTCTCTCAAGTAAAATGTGCAAACAGCCGGGATTTGCAGTCTGGCCTGCAGGGATTTTAGAAGCTGTCACCAGTTATTTTTCACTCTAGGAGATCGTGCTCTGGATACTGCAAGACAGACCTTGACATACAGTAGGACCTAAAGGGAAATGATGCAGACCTGCCTGCACAGCTCACAGCATAGCTTCCCAAAACGAGCTAGACAGTCACAGGGAACCAGGCAGAGGCAGGCACAGCCCTAACCAAAATGCAGACAGAAACTAGCCTTGCCTTAGTTTATGATCACTGGTGTGCAATGAGAATGTGATCTACCAGTTATGAGAATCCAGATGCCCAGCAGCCCCTTTTCTGTTACAATGACCATAAGCTTTAAGCCTCAGTGAGCCTTTGCAGTGAAAGAAAATTAGAATACATGGAATATTTCTTCCCCATTCTACACAAATACAGAGCTCAGAGTTGCAGCTCTGTCATAGCAGGACAAGCACTGGAAAATGTCATGCCCTGTGCTGGGGGGAAGGCTCCAGAAACTGGTAGCAGCAAGAACAGACATTTGTTTCTAAAGACAGTGTGCTGCACTGCTGCGTCAAAATCACAGCTAGTACAAACCACAGCGTAAGTTCACTGGCTGTTTAGGAAGAAAAGAATGACCTCTGGTTCAAAACCCAGGCAGACTCATGTGGTCTCACACAGCCCAGTTCCATGAAAGCAACATGGTCTGGTATGCATTTGGAATGACAGGGAAGAACTGAAATCTATGTGAACAGAAATCTTGCTTACCAGACAGACTTTTCTATTTCATGTGTTGTTCTGGACGCATAGTGAGTTAAATCCAGGAATGTACTCTGCCAGGCAATCACATCGTGATGGACACTGTCCAGGTGCATGAGCTGTTAAACTGCCACCAAACCTTCAGTCTGTATCTGTGTAGCTGATAGGCCTATCCCCTCTCTAGAGAAGCCTTGTGAGGCAAGACACTTTTCACACCCTGACTCGACAATAATAGTAGTGCCATCTGGCTCTGCCTTGGGAATGTGCATATTTAGGTATCCAATTGCACTTACATCTGTGATCTCTGCCTCAGCCGGTGGAGTGACTTTCATACATAACCGAGTCTAAAGTACACTGTAAAGTACACTGATGTGTATTAATCACGAGTTATTAACATTGTATACACAACACGATTTGGTCCTGACATTCCCAGCATGACTGGCCTCCTCACTCTCTGATAAAAAGAGGAAAGAAAGAGACACTCGCTGGTCTTGAAAGCTGACGTGCCAGAATCATGTCCCCAGTTATTCCAAGGATGTGTTTTACAACTGTCCCACAGAGCAAACAGTATTTACTTGCTCGGCAATGTGCTACCACAGTGAATGCACATCACAGACCGACTGCAAATGCATGTTCAACAGGGATGCAGAGGAGAGTTACTATGATAGCAGAGTTTACCAGCATCCCCTGGCAACCTGGGGCCTCCTCATCTTATTTTCATTTCCCTGCATGAAAATAGATTTCACTTGGCAAAAGAAATCTGTGGTATCAAGCCTCTTCTACACGGACAGATGTCTCCTGTTTAGCTTGGTAATGTTGAAAATGTTGCTGCAGCAACTGCACATCACAAACTACAATTGAAGAATCAAAAGACCTCAGGCCGGCTCCCTTTCTACTCACAGGGTGCCATCCAGGACACTAGGCTATGTTAGGGGAATCCGCTATGAAGGCTTTCCCCAGGACCTGGTCTACTCCCACACAGCAAGCAGCACATCCTACAGGGGTCTCTGGAGACCACCCCCACCCCTCTCTCTTCCCATTTACATCTGGACACTGGCAGGCCTGGTGCTTGCTGAGGGTCCTCCAAAGACTACCATTCCAAGTCAACACAATTCAAGGTTAACCCCCAAAGCAAGGCATGCACAAAATTGTTCTGTATAACAGACATATAGATCGAATATAAAGTCTCAGGCAACTGCAATTCCCCAGACTGTTGCTAACCAGATGGTTCATGAACCAGTATCACATCCTGATTGCTGCTCAGGGGAAGTGATCAGAGTCTGTTTGGGGATGATGCTAAGACAAAATTTGTTTACCACAAGAACTGAAGGGATTAGGCAGGCTAAAGTCTCACAGCACCTTACTAACACAAGTGTGGCAGCCACCACATCTCATTTGGAAACAGTGAGCAATTTGTGTACTTAAGCACATTCATCTGCCAGGACAAGAAGCTTTAGGGGACCTGAGGGTGTGAGATGAGCAATACAGCAGGAAAGGTCAAGCAAGATCCCTGGTCTTTCTCACAGCACAGGCACAGAAATAAGACTGGATGGCAAGTTAAGACAGGGAATACAGCTACTGCATAAGCAGGTATTTGCAACAAGGGAATGACAGCAGCATTTATTTTATGTTTATTTAACAAGATACTGTCCTGAAAATGTGTATTGAATTCTGGAAGTCAGATCATTGATCAGGTTCAGAAATCCTTGTCTTCACAAACCATCAGAGGGTGACCATTTACAAGAGCAGCTTTATGTGTTTCCTACCAGGCTCAAACCCCCCAGCCTAAAAAAAAACACAGGTTGCAATTTTATTATTCAGTATTTAGCTGATGTTAATAAAAGGCTCTGTCTAGCATGAATGTGGAAGTCATTAATATGTATGGCTAATTGAGAGAGGGCTGCTTGTCAGACAGCACCGTTCATCTGCTGAACACCTTAATCTCTCTAGTCACTGCTGCTCATTTTTCTTTCATTTAAATGTAACTGCCTCTTGCTGTGACCTACTTCCCACAGAGCATACACTCAGCCAAAGCTGGTAGAGAAAATCAAAACTGTGGCTGTGCTTTCTTTGTACAGGGATGCATCCTCCGCATTCAAAATAAACTACACCAGGTTGTTTCCTGGTATTAATTTCTGAATAGAAATACCAGTTCTGATGGGATGCCCAGCTTAACCTGAGAATCAAGTACCCTTGTTACCAAATACATGCTTAGATTACAGCAACAGCAGCTCATTGTTTTCCTCAAAACAGGCTTGGAAATGTCTACAAATAATTCAGTTGCTCTCTCTTGTCCACAACAGCCCCAATAAAAAGCATGGGAATGGCTCTGCTGATCTGGTTTTTGATGCCCTTGCTCTACCCTGTGTGTTTGCTATTTAATTCTGAAACTTTTCAGCCCCTCACATTAACTTGAGTGATAAAACTGGACCCAATGGAAGAAAATAGTGGAGCCAGAACTAGGGAGGGGATTCTGCCTCTATGCTTGGCCTTGGTAAAGCTACATCTCACATGCTGGATGCAGTTGTGGACTGCACAGTGTAGGAAGGACATTGAAATGCTGGAGAGGAGGCAGAAAAGGGCAATGGGGCTCATCAGACCTGTTTTCCAGACCTCTAATGAGGAAAAGCTGAGGGAACTAGGGCTGTTCAGCCTGGAGAAGAAGAGGCTGAAGAGAGACCTCACTGCTCTCTACAACTACCTGACAGGAAATGGTAGTGAGGCAGGGGTTGGCCTCTTCTCCCCAAGGACTAGCAATAAGACAAGAGGAAACGGGGTCAGGGGAGGTTCAGACTGGATCATAGGAAAAAACCTCTTCCCAGAAAGAGTGGGGAGACCTTGGAACAGGCTGCCCAGGGAGGGGGTAGAGGCACTGTCCCTGGAGGGATCCAACAAACAGGCAGATACTGTGTTTCAGAGGATGGTTTAGTGGTTCAAGATCATAGGGCAGATGGTTGGACTTTATGATCTTGATGGTCTTTTCCAACTCTGATGGTTCACTGGTTTAAGTTTTGCAATTCTTTGATCAATCAGCTCAGCACACAACACGCTTGGCAATGCTTCAGCACTTGGATACAGCTCAAAGCCTTTCTACCCTCTTTACTCCAGTCTAAACAACTCCAAGTCTCTCAGCCTGTCCTCATAGGAGAGGTAAAGCAGCCTCAAGTTGCACCAGAGGAGATTTACATAGCACATTAGAAACAATTTCCTCACTAAAAGGGTTATTAGATACTAGAACAGGCCACCCGGGAAGTGGCAGAGGCACCATCCCTGGAAGTTTTAAAAAGCTGTAAATACAGTGCTAAGGGACATAAGACATAAGTAAGTTGTGACCTGGCAGTGCTGGCTCAATGGTCAGAGTTGATGATCTGAGAGATCACTTCCAACCAAAACAATTTTGTGACAGTCCGGGTGCAGCCAGGTCTGTGTTCCAGTTTACAAAGCTAGCCCCTGCAATTGCCGTTCACAGGCCATTTGAGCCCAGTGAGATGCCTTGTGTCGCTACACTTCTTTTAGAAGAGCTTCTGAGTCACTTAGGTATNCGGGTGCAGCCAGGTCTGTGTTCCAGTTTACAAAGCTAGCCCCTGCAATTGCCATTCACAGGCCATTTGAGCCCAATGAGATGCCTTGTGTCACTACACTACTTTTAGAAAAGCAGATGTGAGCTTCTGAGTCACTTAGGTATTACTGAAGATTCTACACCCACGCCTCCCCCCCCCCCCCCCTTATACACGC
>VZRI01004687.1:255751-276181 GCA_013397515.1 Upupa epops
AGAGCACTACTCAATACAGATCTTAATTAGCACTTGATTTGTCAGTTGTCTGTATGCTATGTGCAGTGTTCAATGAGTATGTGACAGATGTTAGTCACTTAATACACAGCTGGCAGAAATAACTCACAAGAGAGCAGGATGGTGAAAAACAAACCACAAACACCGCTTGGATATGAACTGTCCTTTGCAGGAGAGATTCTGCGTCACTAGCTGACCTGCCTGTTTTCCCCCTTACCCTGCCATTCACCAGTTCCTAGAAGTCCTTCTTGGCTTTTGTAGAACTAGCTGTTGTAGTTTGGATTTTGTGGGTTTCTTGCCTGAAGGATTGAGGAGTGGATCACTCACTCATCAGGTTTCCTTATCTGGGAACACCATGCTGAATTGTTCAACTCTGAGAAAACCAATGACTGGTTTGGAGCCTCATGTTTCTGGTTTCCTGCTTCCTCTTCATTCTTTTTGTTTCTATTGATTGGAGAAGAAGCACTTGTCACTGGAGCTGAGCACAGCAGACATCCTCTTCTTGGGACCTGGTGAATGATGAGAGCGGGAGTTTTGGAACCTCACCAGTCAGCAGAGGACAGGTTTCACCTGCAATCCACTGCTTGCTGAAACCAAGTCTGTCTGTCATTTGTGGCCATAGGAACGGAACACTGGAAATGGAGCACTGGCTTGGAAGCACATGGAGCTGAGAACCAGTCCTTGAAAGACCTACTGGCACGAGGGATGGATGCACAGGCTGAATGGTTTCTGCATTTCCACAAGGAAAGGAGTTAAAGGAGGTTTCTTTCCCCTGAGGGGGTGGAGATAATAGCAGGTCAGCCCAGTGATGCAAAAACTCTGTGTGTCTGTGTGGTGGGCTTTTCATGTTGTGTGAAACAAATGTGTCTTGGTTTTCAACCCTCCCCAAAAAAAAAAATAAAAAAAAAAATCGAAGTGGTGTTGAACGCTCCCTGTTTTGGTTTGGTTTTTTTAAACCCATTAGCACAGTAACTAAATTAATTAGTTACTCTCACCTCAGACCTGATAACATTAACCATGAGCCTGCTAGGAGCCCAGATAAACCTTTGATGTTAGCAGAGGCACGCATTTTCCTAGAGACTGCTGTGTGACTCTCAAAAGACGAAAGTAAATTTGTAAGATGTCATTTTCATGAAGTAAAAGGGATAAAGCATCTCATAGCCAGCCAAAGCTTCATTGACAGAGGTACACATACAGCTACTACTGCAGATTTCAGATCATTCCCAGTTCTCTCCAAAGGTTGGTTTGACTAGAGCTGTGCTGTTATCAGCAGTATAAGAACTGACCACTGTTCACATCTGTCAGGTGATCAAGAACACCAGTAAACAGCTGCTAAAAATTCTTCCAATCAAAGAACCACCACTTCCAATCAAAGAACCACCGCTAGCAGCTGGCTGCTGTGGTGGCCTAATATCAGCACTAAGCCAGGGCCAGCCACCTGTTCAGCTGAAGCTGTTCCACCACAGCAAGTAGTTCCTCAGCTCTTCAGAGCTGGTGGCATTACAAAAGCACCCTAATCCATATGAATATCCTATGTTGTTAAGTTGTCCCCTGCTATAAATAATGCAGCAGTCATTTTATTAAAATATGGAAGCAGTGAAACGTCTTGTATTTCAATTTGAATATTTATTGCCATTTGTAAATGTTCTACTGCTTGTTAAGCTCCCCTAAATGATTAGCTGCCACTTCCATCAATCCTTCATCTCTCTCGAGTATGGCAGAGCTATACTGTAGAAGTTGCAAACAAAAGGACATCTGCAACTTGGACTTTATGAGAAAACGCCCTGAAAAAGTTGGGTGTATTTGGGCTGTATGCTTGGCTAAAATGATAATTTAAAAACTATTCAAATGAAGGATTTATAGCAATGAATGAGAATAAAATAAATTAGAATATCCTTTGACTGTCTTGCTTGAAATAGTCCCAAGTGCTTCAACCATGAAATGCAGCTGCACACACCTTGAAAGCTTTGTTGATAAGCAGTTGTGTGTTAAAGTAGCAAAGAACCAGTTAAACACTGGGAGAAGAACATGAGAAGTAATCAAGGTTAATTTACAACGTATGCTTTTGCTTCCTTTATTGCTCTGTCTTTCCCATTTCTCTTCACTATAGCCAGAACTTGCAAGAGACTCAAAGTGACCTCACTGGAAGTTACTGCTGCTGATAAAAAAACCCTTCTACTTGGTAGGGCTTAGTCAGCCCCAGTTCCTCACTGCAGGCTACAACTGTGGTGGCCTTTTCAAAAGGCCTGACAATTCACCTTGGGTGTTTGTGGTGAAGGTTTCCTCCAATTGTATAGCAAAGGCAACTAGTCCTTCAGTGACAGTCAGGGACCAATGCTCACTTTAGGTCTAGAGCATGTCATAGTACATGACACTAGAGCATAAAGATAATGTGTGTACAGTACCAACATGCCCTGCACCTCTAGAGAAGTGTACAGAGTCAGGCACTAACTAGGGCTACCAAGGAGTGCAAAGGCAAGGGGAGAATCACAGAATTCATTAGGGTTGGAAAGGCCTTCTAAAGATCATCAAGTCTAACATTCAACCCAACACGTCTATGACCACTAGACCATGTCCAAAGGGCCACATCTACTCATATTTTGAGCTCCTTCAAGGATGGTAACTCCACCACTTCATTGGGCAGTCTGTGCCAAAGTTTAACTACTGTTTCACTAAAGAAATGTCTCCTAATTTCCAACCTGAACTTCCCCTGGTGCAACTTATGGCCATTTCCTCTTGTCTCATCATGAGTTATTTGGGAGAAGAGGCCAACACCAGCCTCTCTACAACCTCCTTTTAGGCAGTTGTAAAGGGCAATAAGGTCGCCTTCTCAGCAGTCCTTTCTCAGGCTAAAACTACTAAAGCTCTCATAAAATTCCTCCATTCTCTTTGAATGAAAGAACAAAAGGTCAGTGTACACTGCTGAACTAGAGGCAGAAAACACTTCTCTTCTTATACAAGAAAGCAGCACAACTTGGTTTAGCAGCATATTTTGCAATATAGCTTGTTTCCTGCCTTTTAAAACTCAAGGGACCACTGAAATCAGAGCGCTTACCATCAGATCTTTTTAGGTAGATGAAAAGAACAGTGCTTGATTTCACGGTAAGACAGGGGGTTTAAGAATAACATCTCTTTTCCAAGTTTCACACTGGTTTTACCTAGGGTGGAATGGCATTATGGACACAAAGCACATTTCCTCTGCCCTGGATGCACTGCTCGGTGCATTTGCTCTCTGCAGATTTCTCACTCCAAGAACTGACCTTGGAAACCACTTCCTTGTAACCATGGAAACCATTTGTGGCAAATTCCTCTCAAAGCACAAAAGCAGGATGGAAAGGAACAAACATTTTAAGAAGGTTGTAGACAAAGGGCAAGGCAGCATCTTATCTTAACAGAGTTGTTCCCAATAGCTAGGGGAATAAGCAGAACAGGAGAAAAATCAGTTTCTTGATGCTGTAGGGCCAGCCATCGGGCTGCTTATGTTCCTCACTGGACAAAAAACCCAAAGGATTTAACATAAGGCTTTTCTTTAGCATCACAGCTGAACTCTGAAGCACACATGCATTGTCAGAGCCTTTCTGAACTTTTGGCAGATCAAAGGACTGAGTTTTCATGACAGAACATGACAACCTTGCATCACTCCTAGGACAGATGCACTTTGAACTAAAAAAAGCAACTTATTTTTGTCTTCAAAGGCAAAAAATAAAGGTATGCTCCTGTGTAAATCATAACAAAGGAAGAGTCATAGCTGAGCAGACCTTGATCCACTTAGCTCATTTTTCAGCCTCCAAAACTGCCTATAAGCAAAAGGAGTAAGTGCTGCTTCAGAGGCACGTTAACCCTAGTAGTAAACCCATCTCCAGATTTCCCCAGACTCAGGGGACTCCATAAGCCTGTTGCAGGTTGTCTAGATAGTCTCAAAGCAGCTCTATTTCCAACACTTTTCCAGGCTCCTGTCCAAATAGTCTTTTGGCAGGCAGTACAACAGGCCTCATTCACTCCACATGAACAACTACCTCCTGTTTGCACAGAGCCCAACTCCTACTAGCATCACTTGATGGCCCCCAGTTCTCATGCCAGAAGAAATAAACAATTTCTATTCATCCACCCCATATCACTCACCATTTTTTACATCTCCATTATATCATCCATCCATCCATCCCTCCGTCCGTCTTTGGAAAAGAACAATCTACTTAACCAACTCTTGAACAGATTATCTCAATATCTTTGCTCATGCAAAGATGAGAGGATCAGAACTGCATAGAGGGGGGTCATAGAAAGGGTGAATCTCAGAGTAATGAAGTGACTTTTATCTCTATTATCTTCCCACATAGTAATAGTATTTCATCTTTTCTTTCCATTGCTACTGAGCACCAATCTTGGGTTCACAGAACTATTCTAAACCCACAGTCTTACTCCTAAGTGATAAGAATGAAAAATCATGACTCAATTTTATGGCTGAGGCCAAGATTACTTTTATCCAAAGCTTATACTTGCATGCAGTGAATTTCCTCTACTATTTTGTTATCCTTCTCCCAAATTCAGAAGACCATTCTTCAGTCTCAACTTGAGCTCCTCCAGAACGTCTGCATGAATAGCATCAGGCCTGGCACTCAGTGGATTCTCATTTTGTTTAATTGTACCTCAACCTGTTCTATAATTACTTCAAAATTTAGTCTGATTGTTTGCCAAATCAGTGCTAAAAAGATTGGCACAGGGAATCTGCCCAGCTTCTCCTACAGCAAGCAACACAAATAGCTATCATCTCTGCAGTAGTCTTGCCCATGTGACTACTAGATGCTAAAGCAGTGGCCTTGGGACAGTTGGGTTAATAGTTGGAATCAATGATCTTACAGGTCTTTTCCAACCTGGATGATGCTCTGATCCTGTGGTTCTCTGTTGAACATCTTTTTTTTTTGTTGTAAGGTGACAAAAGATGAGAAAGAAGAAAAACAGGGATACAAACACCAGGGGGTGGGGGAGTAGGGTGAGTGACACATTAGAATGTCTTCTCACACTGTCCTGGGGGAAAATCTCTTTAAAGAGTTTGGTTGGAATGGTGTGGAAATATGTGGAAAAAACAGCCCTGGAGGCTGAAAAACCTATGAGTGGAATGTTTGGCTTATTGGCCGGTTTGGGGTTTTTGGGGGGGAAAAAGGGGCAGTGTTTTCATGTTTGTTTGGGTTGGCTTTCCTGGGGAATCAGGCTTTTGTTGTTTTGATTCTGTTTTTTAGCCAATAGGCAGTCAGTACACTCTCTAGGAACACAGTGAAAAATAAGTCTATATCTAGAAAGTCCCACTTTTCTCCCTCTATTCATATCAGTTGCTCTGATCTGAGCACAAATTTAATTCCACCCTTTTTAGAAGTGTGCTAAAACCAGTGGGAAGCTCTTCCCACCTGGAGTAATTTTCCTGTGCTCTTGGAAATCTCACTGCAGTTTTTTAATGGCTTAGAGTAACACATCTTCCAGATGTGTGCCACATACATCCCTTTTATCTAAAAACTCAACATCCACAAGTACTGTTGGGGTTTGTGCTTCCAGGCTGCAATGGCAGCCTTTGCTGCAGTCACAGACAGCAGGAAGCTATTATTAGCAGAGCAGCCTGGAGAGCTATTTGATGTGTTATGTTGAAGGCTACTTCATGGCCTGGAATAGTAGCAGCACCATGCATAAGCTGCATATTTTTCCTCTTCAGCCTAATTAAATGGCTTAGGGGAGGTTCCCACGTGAGCACATTTAACTGTATACAAAATAAATACAAAATACCCTTCTTCTTTCACAGCTATTAATGAATCACCATTTAGATACCTAACAAATGTGCACATTAAATTCTAATCACATCCTGCTTCCCTCATTAACCTGAATCACTCAACTGGTGAAAATAGCTATTCTTCTCAGAGGCACTATAGCGCCTGACAGTCCCTGATCAGGACAAAACCTTGAATCTGGATCTGCAGTCTCAGAGCTACCAAAAGATGTAATTCCATCTTTTCTATTTATTACAGTCATGCAACTCCATCTGACTCACTGAGCTCTGTATTTCTCTGCCCCAGCACTTCATAAAAACCCTGTCGGATGCTGCAGCTCTATGGAAAATGCCTATTTTTCACATCAATTCTTCAGACATCTTAAGTCAGACCCCAGTAAGTCCATTATATGCTGTTATAGTACCTGTTAATACATCCCTTGACTGGCATCCATGTTCCTGTTGTGCTAACAGCTGCTTACATCCATCAGCAGCCAGCTTCCATTTCTCAGTCCTGCAGCTAGTGTCCCATCATCCACAGCTGGCTCCTTCATCATTGCTCAGGTTGTTAAGCACAAAGGAGATAGATTTAATCATGAGTCTTCTTGCAGACTAGAAACTGCAATTCTGCACGTTTCAGTAGAGATGGGTTAAACATCTCTGTTGTCTCATCAACCAGAAGATTAGGACTCAGCCTCCCTAACCTCTTCAAAACCAAACCCTGAGTTTTACAAGTTTTTTTTTGTCTGCACTTCAGTAAAGAGTGCATCACTTGCACCTTCCATATGACCAGCATCAGCAGCTATTTTATACACTCGACAGCAATACTCCAGCTATCAAAACCCTGACCTGTACTGATCACCTCCTAGGTGACACCTCCACTCTTCCTCCTGCTCTGAGGATATTTACCACCTGGAGTCAGAGAGAAAACACTAAATACCAGTTTGCATTCATGATTCCCATAAAGCTAGCTTGTTTACTGAATTCAGTATTTACCCTGACACTTCAGAGAGAGAATATCAACAAGCCATTTCAAGAGACACCCATTGACAGAGTTTCTACAAATACAGGCTAGAATCAGAAGAGAAAATCATGCAAAATTTGCAGTCACCAAAGCTCATAAAATGATTGTTTCTGGAAGTTACACACAGAGAAGTTTTTGGACTTTATTCTAAAACCCAGAGCATCATTAATCCATCATAAACAACAGGGTCACATCAGTGTTTTCCACCAGCTGAGCCATCCAGCAGCTATGCTCTCCATAACAAGTTACCAACACCATTAACTCACACGTTGTACAAAGCACACATTTCCACTTTACAGACATCTTTGGCAAGTGCTCCCTGTAACAGGGAAGCTCACACTTGTATCAGGAAATGCTTGTAAAGATGAGGTTTATAACAAGTGAAACAGGAACTCACTGTGAGAAACAGGGTGGTGATAGCAACAGCTCCCTTCAGTCATCTAGGATCATTAGGGATTGTAAGGGACCTCAGAAGATCATCCAATCCACTCCCCCTGTTACAGCAGGATCACCAAGACCAAGTTGCACAGGAACACATCCAGGCAGGTCTGGAACATTTCCAGAGAAGGAGACTTCACAACCCCCTGGGCAGCCTGTCCCAATGCTCCAGTACCCTCACTGGGAAGAAGTTCCTTCTTATATTTATATGGATCCTCCTCTGTTCTAGCTTGTAACTATTGCCTCTTGTTCTATCACTAGATAACCTTGAGAAGAGCCTGGCTCCCTCCTCCTGACACCCACCCCTCACATATTTCTAGACATGAATGAGGTCACCCCTCAGCCTCCTCTTCTCCAAGCTCAAGAGACCCAACTCCCTCAGCCTTTCCTCAGAAAGATGTTCTGCTTCCTTCATCTTCCTTGTTGCTCTGTGCTGGGCNCCTGTCCATTGGGACACCCAGGTCCCTTTCTCCTACACTGCTCTCCAACAGGTCAGTCCCCAACCTATACTAGCCCCTCAGGTTGTTCTTGCCCAGATGCAAGACTCTGCACTTACCCTTGTATTTCAAGCCAGAGAACAACCCAGGAAAGTCCCACACAACTCAAGGACAGGACTGAAGGTGGCTATCTTGTAACTCAGCTTATAAAAGGATTGAAGCACAGGTGAGAGGGTATGAGTGGGATCCCAGGTAAGGGTGGTCAAGGCAATCACAGTCTGTTAGTCTCCTCATAGCCTTCACCTGCAGTCTGTTGGATATTTAATCCTACAGCTAGAGTAATGAAGGGTGCAGTGTTACACACATGGGAAACTAATGGAAATGTGTGATGCTTTAAAGGGGCAATCACAATAATTTTATTACCCTTAAATGTCAATTTCTAACAGGTTGGTCAGACTCATGAGGACTGCTGATCAGATGCAGACATCTATCTGTCAGCAAAACTAACCAGGGCTCATTCTTTGTGAGATAACAGGGGAGGAACAGTGTGATTCAGGACCTAGACTCTGCCACTGCAAGAGCACACAAGCCCATCGTCTCTCTGGCAAAGATGACTTAATGCAGCTACAAGACTGAAACCATCCTGTTTGCTCTACAACCCTTCCCTCGATTCTCCATCCCTCTGCTTCCAAGTCATCCCTGTGATTCTTGCCCTGTGCCCTTTCACATAAACCTGCTGCCTGCAGGTCATTTCAAGATGTTCAAATGCAGCACGTGATATCACTACGCTCCATCACCGAGACCGGGTCCTGTGAGACAGGGGAACTTGGCAAAACTCAGGAGACTTCTCATTTGAAAAGAACGTGGCCACTCAGAAGTCACAGATTCCAGTCATCTTGATTTTTATAGCTACAATGGGAAAGAATGGAAGATGGCTATTTTGCTGCTGGAGGTGCTGGTGTGGTTTTTTATTTTCCATGTAAAAGTTGGCTCCTAGTCCATGTGGCTGTACCTCCAGCCTGCCTGGTCCAGGGTGACGCAGCTAAACAGGAGCAAATAGTTTCCCAACTAAACTACAGTGATAACCTAACTAATGGGAATTAGTAAAGCTGTTTGGAGTCCCTGCAAATGCTGGAGGCCTTTTAAGGTTACAAAACAGAGCTTTGCAGAGAGGATCTGTGTGTCTGAGAACTGAAGAAACTCCCATGTTTATGCCCTCAGTACACCAAGAGGATTGTTTATATCCAACATGCAAACAGACACAACATCTCCATACAGACAGTTGTGCAGTGACCGCTCACTAACACAGCTACAAGTCCTGTGGGAACCCACTTTCTTATTCCTTTTCAGCAGGACCAGCCAATGGAAATGGTTCCTTCCCCACCATTTCCCCTGAAACAAGGGAGAGCGCTGCCTGAGCATCGGTTTGTGTCCATCACTTCAGCCTGATCTCTGTAGACACAGCTTTTTGTAAAGATGGGATACACAAAGGAGTGCTGTCAGCCTAGTGACAACAAGCTGTGGACAAAAATTAAAGCATATACATGAACCAGAGATATTTCAGGATGAATCCTTGTTTCTCTAGATTTTTATTTATCCTCCCAGCAGAGGAGCAGCTGCAGGAAGATAGAAATACTATTTTGCAGTCAAACACAAGAGAAATGGAAGCAGATACCTCTTTAGGTGTTTGGTTTGTTGAAAAATACATTTTCTTCTGTGAGAGGCTGTGCTGTGACACAAATCCACTGGCTTAAGGATTTCCCAAAGGGACTCTCTGGAAGGAAGAAATGCATGCAGCCGTCTCACCCCCCAACAGACACCAGCAAGGCTGTTTTGAAAGAAAGTCAATCCAGGAGAAGAAACACATTTGACCCACAGATTGAGCACTTGAGGTTTCATTTGCCATAGTTTATTTGCTTCTAAACACTTGATGCTTCAGCTGAGGCAGGTACTGCAGCATCAATTCTCCACTCACTCCTGTGTAATAGAAGGGATGTTATAAGGAAGACAAAAAGAATGACCAAAGCCCTGTACGAAGGTCTGGCAGGACAAGGCAGAAGGTACATGTTTGCTCTGCAGTCTGGTACCCTCTGGCACTCACTGTAGGTGAAACACATGCCAGTCTAGCCCCACAGGGTATTTCAGAGTATTTTAAAGCATGAGCTGGAGAACCACTGGCCCAGAATACAAGACAAGTAATGGCAGTGTGTGTCAGGAGTGAACATTTCAGCTGGATCCTTCCTTTTTTAATCCATATAATTTAAAGTTCTGTAAGGAAGATAAATAGCTATCATGTGGTTAAAAATTCATAGGAAAACGTAATGAATCAGAACACAATACTGCATCAAAAGTCAATGACACTTGGTCCCTTTCAAGTATTTCTCCAGGAAAAATCAGGGATAGGGAGATGAAATATAATTAACCATTAACCACCATGAGAAGCTAACAGCAGGGTCAGGCAAGTATTGCCATTCCCAGCCCAATGCACATGTTCACTAATTGCTATTTCTACCTCAGCACTGTAAACTAATAGAAGAGTTAAAACTAATGGAAGTAAAATAAATAAACAACAAAACCCCCTCCCAATTCAAATTCAAGAACTTGCTCGGGAAGCCTTTGCATGACTGAGAATATATCCCCTTCTAATGCAGAAATCTCACAAGTAAGAATCTCCTTTGTCTTCAGAAAGAGTAGCTGCTGGATTCAATTTCTTATGATCTTGAAAATGCAGAAATCATCCACTAAATTTAGTGGCATTAAGTACCCTTAGACACAAGATCAGGAGTCGGACAGGGAGATTTCACTGGGTGTCCACCGTAACTACAGTAAGGGCAATGTCTGGAGCACAGAAAAACTGTCAAAACTCAGTATGCTTCCAGAACTACTAGAAAAAGAGAAACTTTGGGATGGCTGGGAAAGCATCCTCAAAAAATAACCCAGAAAAAAAGAAGCAGTGGTTTGAAACTGCAGATATATACCGAAGCAGAGTTATATTTTATTTCATTAAAATATATTTTAAAGACATACTGTGTAAAAGAATTAGGATTCTCAATAATTTATTATTTACATTAGCAAATTTCATTTGACTGTTATTCTATAGTTATAAATGAAAAGTCTGTAGAAGGGAGTTTATCAACTTCTTCAGGACCAAGCAAGCCCCTTCACCAAAAAAAGACCAAGTTGAAAACGCAGTCCTTCCCGTTCTGATCCCTTCAAATCCACTTTTGCAAACAGACTGAGAAAAACTAGATGAAAGGTCATGTTGGTGAGTGCTGAGCACTCACAGTGAGAGCTGGCAGTATGGAGTGCTAAAGAACAGAGACATTGTGAAGATTGTAGTCTTGCACTGCTCAGTAGTCAGGAGGCTGCAGGGTCCAATCCTGCTCTTGCAACCACAGTCCTACCCATAACTGAAATGCAGGGCATTTCATGACAATGAGGCCGCCCCCCCACCAGGCCTTGCAGGTGAATGTCACAAAGCTAAACAGGCTCCCTGTGCCAGACTGGCAGCAGAGAGTGGTTTCCTACCACCATAGACACGCTGTAGCTTATCATGCTTTTTCAGTCCAAATACAACATAAATCTCATTGTCTTCCTCCCCATTCTCTGGGAAAAAAATGCATAGGAAGTTATCTCTTGATGTAAACAACTGTAAGCACCATTCACATCTGCTGGTCCACATGAAAAAACATCATAACCGAGTATCTGCCAGAGCCTTGAGCCTTCTCAGCAGGACAGCTCAGCTTTCCCATCAGCTTTCCAGATCCCTGAAACCACACGAGTACCCAAACAACATGAACACTCCACTGCAATTCCAGCTGTCTGTGTTTCTATTCCAGAAAAGACTTGCTGCCTCTTCGAGGATTATACCAAAAACCACGACTAAAAGAAGTAAAGCGGTCAACTCATGTTTCCTGGAGGCACTCAGTGGTATTTCTGGCTTCTTGTGTAAGGCACCAGTCATCTGAAGTGACCCACACCTCCATTTAGGAGCCGCAGAGGGAACTGACAAAATTCAGCTGGTTTGCTTGCCTTCTCACTTATTGAGCATAAAAAGTGTGGTACTGCCATCTGGAGCAGTTTCTGGTGGTACCCAAAAAGAGGAAGTCTCAACTTGCACCACTTCTTGTGTGGGTGACAGCACAGATTTCTAATGGCTGCATCTGAACAGCACTTCCCATAGACATGGCAGAGGATACCTTCAGGCCCAGGAGGAATCTGTTGCCTTGCTTTCATGGAAAACAAGTTTGTTATCAACAGTGAAGGAGTTACCTCCTCACAGGGTGTTTCCATAACGCACAGGGGAGGGTCTGACTACAAAACCAGCTCTGTGGCATCCTTGGTGCAACTTCTCTGCTATTAGTCTTGCCCACACAGCCTTATGCACAGAGATGCAATGCCAGAGAGAACGGAGCCTATGGACAGAGAGGTCAGCTGGATGCTGACTGACTGCCTCACCGAGCAGCATCAGTCCAAAATATCAGTCTCAAATGGGACCAGGTGGTAGTATGTCAAATTGGTGACGTAAGCCGTTGGATCATCACTGTCTTCCAGCTCTGAGGTAAAGTCACTAACACTTTCAAACCTAAAGAGAAACAAGTAAAATGTAAAAAGAAATCACCAAAAGTCATTCATGCTCATCTAATGAAAATCAAGGACAAAGGAATTGGAAGAAAAAGAAGAAGGGAGAATACTGACCCCTGGAAACTTTGAGATAAGGTATTTGTAAGGGGTCTACTTTGAAAAAGTTGCTGGAGGCAAGAATGGTTCTGCTGGTACTGCAAGTTAAAGTTCTGAGCAAATGTAGTAATGTAGACTTGCTTCCCACCACAGCAGCGTGGCAATAGCAGCATTTCTAATGCCGGTTTGCAGTTTCAGCTCTGTGAAACTCAGTTTGCAAGACAAAGATCTCACGATCCAACTCTTTTTTCCAAGACCTCAGTATCTCCCTCCCTGTCTTGGCAGGCTGAAATTCGGATTTATATTAGAAATTGTCAAGGAAGGTCCATGCAAACCAGCTGTGAATCACAAAGCTATAGTTTCTGGGACGTTAGCTTACATATTGTTAAACTGTGTAACCTCCTGAAACACCAGCAATGGCATCCACTGTCACTCATAAACCAAGCCTCAATTCCTGGAGAGAGTAGAGTAGTAACAATTGCTCTCCATGGCCTTAGATAAACAGAAGCCCTGTTTCCAAATCTGTGCTGAGAGAGCTATGCAGAACGCCAGGAGAGCAAGTTATCATCTTTTCAGATAACAGTCTTCAGTAAAAGGGGCTGTAAGGATTCCTCTCTCATACAACACTGACTTTTCACAGCACTTATTATATATTACTATAATATCTGCAATTCATATCTCATGACATCTAGTAACCACACTGCACTTAAGATGAGCCAGATCAAAAAATGTTATAAATTTGCTTTCATGCCTCAGGACTCCCCTCCTACTAAGAAATGAGTGGTTTCCTGGGACACAGCCTTTCCTGTCAAGCAGTTCCAGATATCTCCACAATGCAATTTTTATCAGTCTAGAAGAGTTTTTACTGTGCTATGGGAAAAATCTTCAGAGAAAGCACAGTGTTGATCCCATCCACACCTCCTCGCCATGTCCATATGGGGATGAATGAACCATATGTGCATGAATAAACCATAGTCCAAACAGGACTGTGTTGCATGCAAGCAAATAATCTTCCTTTCCCTGAATTTCAAAGCTACTAGTGAGGAAGGAAGCAGCAAGTGAATTCTGGAAGAGTAAATCATGCAGCTGAGGTCCACATCCTCCCGTTGTGTTCTCATGGCCTGTGGCAACAACACAAAAGACATCACAAAAATGGAAACTGAAAGGCCTTTCCTGTCTGAACTTGTACTCTCACGATTTCACTTCACAGACGCCTTCTCTGGGTCTGGCTATTGTATGAGGCCAAGTGTCTAACTCAAACAGGAAACAAGACCTACAGAATCCTTCCTCGAGAGCCTCACTGTCCTCCCGATAGCATGAGATGTAGATTTGAACAATCTGAATATAAAGAGATTCCCAAAGTCAGTTACAATTGTTCTGGTACTTTACTTCTTAGATCTGTCTCAAACCTACTCTCCATGAGAAAGCACCGACTTGTTAAAACCTATGCTTTCCCATTCCAAGGAAATGGAAATACATTTTAGTTCTTCATAAATAGCCTAGCAGTTAAAGGCAGTCACTGCAGGCCAAAGATTAAACCTCCTCTCAGCTCAAGCAAGAAGCCTGGACTGTCAATTCTATTTTTCTCACACTCTATTGTTTTGAAGGAACTTGCATCCATTCTGATAGAGAGAAGGAAAAATGAAATGGAAACCGAAAAGCTGTACAAACTAAAAAGTAGTTCTAACCTAGCTCTCACTATGAGATGTGTCCTATGAGGCTGGCACCCTGAGCTCTCTGAATTTCAGAGAAACAGACAGAGCTTTAAAATAAGGGTCTTCTCCAACCCAGAAAATCCAGTGATGCTCGTGGCTAACTAACAGGACTAAACCCAGAGTAAATGCGGTGTGAGACGACAGCCCAGCTTCTCTCATAAAAAATAACCAAAATAAGGTAGAAAAAGACTTCCTTTAGTAATTTCCTTCTAGCCTTTGTCACTCTCAGCACTAAAGACCCACTATAACATTATCATAGTCCAATTTCCAGACATTGGCCTTACAGAGTTACTGCCCATGTGCCGCTTCCATCTCATTAATACAAGCTTATAAGCTTAAATGCTGTTAGCAAGGTCAGAGTTCAAAACACTAAGTGATAAATTAACAGAAAGGCTTCAAGCAATTACTCTGTAGCTAGAGATGCACTCCAGACCTTGGCAAACTCTTGTCAAGCCTTAAAATTTTTCACAGCCTGGCAGTGACAGTGTTTCAAATGTGGCAGGGAACAGCATTGCATTCAAAGATAAAGCCTTCATAAGGCTTTTACTAGTCTGTTTCCATCATTTTGACTGTTCTAATGAAAGATCTCTTCAATGTTTTAATGAAAAATATTTATATGCTTCATTACTGGTCCCATTGAAGTATCAATCGCCTGTTGTGACAGAAATCTATAGCAGCAAACATCAATACCTATCTATCAATACAGTCTGAGTTAAGACTTACATGAAAGCTCCTCTGGTTACAGGTGTGTGATCCCAGAATACCTACATGCATTAGGAGGCAGACCATAAAGATAACTAAGACTATTCTAATTGCCCTATTGCCTAATGAAATGCATACACTTCAAGTCCCAGCACGCTGCAGCACCTGAGCAGCTGCTGAGCTTCCTTCAACTATATTCAGATGTATGTTCCCCTCCTCTGAGGATGGTGCTTTGCTTCACATACCCTTTGTAGTAGTGTGTTCCATTTGCAAGGATGTTTGAGTCTCCAAATTTGAGCTCAAACCAGTTCTCATCACAGTCATAAGAGGAAGAAAAAGAGTCCTCTACATCACCCGATAAGATGCCTATGACAACAGCTTATACACTTGAGGACTGGGCCCTTGGTACCAATCATTCTCACCAATGGCTATTTTATCCATGTTAACAAAAACAGCTGGGAAGTGTTAGCAATCAGGCTTAGTAACAATTAACAAGATAGGATGAGAGCTGTGCCAGTCTTGCTCCTAGGCACGGGACAACACCTTGCTAAGCAGTTGGGAAAGCTATAGTTTATCCAAAAACCCTACAGTATTACACACAAAACCCAACTTACAATTGTTCTGCTGAATCTACATCCAGGTGCTTCTCTTTTCCATTTGGTATACTGTGGTCAATAACTATTGTTTCAGTGTTGGCTAAACAAAACCCATTTGATCGCATGATTTCTGTTGGGAGAAGAAACAAGACAAAATGAAAAAAATATCTGGAAAACAACTACATATCATTTATGTTGACTTGGTAATGAGCCGAGAGGTGTGCGTGGCGTTGAAAACCTGCACATGGAAGCAGAAATGAAGAGCTGGTTTCACAATATCTTACCTCTGCTAAGTGCCAGTGCTTCAGCAATTCAATTCATGTACCCAATTCATGACACAGAGCAACTGAAGAGAGACCCAGTTTCAGCCCCTTTACTGCCAGTGGCAAAATTCCCATCACTATCATTAGAGTGGCAGCTCATCCACATACTGCAGCCTACCACTACCTAAACATAGCAGGTTCTTTTTTTTCTAGAGCTCTGAGCTTAAACCCATTAAGAAAAAATTCAGAAAACACATGAAAAAGGAAATTCACGTTCCAAGTGAATTCAACCACCACCTTTAAGTCATTTCTACACTGCCTTCAACTCCGCTTATTTGTTTCTCACAGAGTAAGAAGGTTCCAATCCAAGATAGCTAAAATTCACACATAATTCCACTGACTTACTACCATGAGAGTTTATAATTGTAGGATAATATTTGATGTGAATGAGAACTGAATCCGCATCTGTGCTACGTGGAAAGGCAAACTAGGCAAGTTACAAGGATTTCATTCAAACACACAACTTTAGGTGAAGCTAAGGACCATCACAGAATGAACATCCATCTGTCTAGGGAACAGCTGGGGTGACTCATTTTCTGCCTCAGGGTATAGGGACATTCACAGGAAGGACATGGAACTGTTGAAGAGAGTTCAGAGGAGAGCCACAAAGATCATCAGAGGACTGGAACACCTCTCCTATGAGGACAGCTGGGGGCAGGGAGGGTTGGGATTGTTCAATCTGGAGAAAAGAAGCCTCCAGGGAGACCTTATTGCATCCTTCCAGTTCTGAAGGGAGCCTACAAATGAGCTGAGGAAAGAATTTTTACAGGGGCTTGTAGTGATAGGACAGGAGGAAATGGAGGAAATGTCTTTAAACTGAAAGAGGGTAGATTCAGATTAGATGCAAGGAGAAAATTATTCTCTGTGAGGGTGATGAGACACTGGAACAGGTTGCCCAAGGAAGTTGTGGATGCTCCATCACTGGATGTGTTCAAAGCCATGTTTGAGCTTTGAGCAATTTGGTCTAGTGAAAGTTGCAATAAGATGACCTTTGAGGTCTCTTCCAACCCAAACCCTTCTATGACCCTGTGTTACAACTTTGCATTGTCCTCACAAACAAAAGGAAATTTGTCTGTGTCTGATTATATGACAGACACAGAATGTACAGACAGGGAATCTTCCAACAAATGTCAGCTACACATACAGCTTGAGAAATGAGCAGGAGACAAGACAGGAGAAAAGATGGAAGGTTATTTTTTCAAGTGTTCCTACATTAAAGCCAGAACTCATCTCCATATTTTTCTTGGGAAAAGTAATCTTTGACTTTCAGGTCTGTATTTGACTGTGACTTGCTTTAGCAGGGCTGGTAACAATCACTGAACCCCAACAGAATCACACTTCACTCGTGACCCATCTTGAGCCAACATCATACTGCTCAATACGATTTATAGCATGAATCTACAGTCAGCTTTCATCTAGTAGGGTGGACCCTTTCTCTTTTCCTCATCACCTACCACCCTAAACAGGACCATGTCAGGGACAGTCTGTTTTTTCACAGGAGGCAAAAGGTTTCAGCTTCCTTTTCCAAGTCTGCAACCCACATAGAAAGCTGCACTGTGACTAACACCAACGCCAGTGTTTTCCTAGTGTCCTTGACGTGACCTGTTTCAGTGCTTACTGCTGTGTGAGCTGCTGTAGTAGTGAACATTTACTGCCATCTACTGACAGTGCTGTGGGTACTGAAGCCGTTTCCCACGAGCAACATTCAGAGGAGGCGAATACACCATCAAATTCCCATCTATACTCTTAAAATCTTTGCAACACTCACCACAAGATGCTTTTGAATAGCTGCATAGGTAGCAAAACCTTCCTCCAATTAATTCGGTATGACTTGTCCCTACATAAATTAATTTAGCATTTGACCAAGTCATTATTTAGTTGGTTTCCACAGCTCCTCAACATACAGGTAGGCAGGAGGGTTCCTTTGCTGCCAGCCATGCATTCTTGCTGTGAATGTAGGTTCATCTTTAGGTTCATATAGCTATTGCCCCTTGTCCTATTGCTGGGAACCACTGAGAAGAACCTGGTCCCATTCTCCTGACCCTGACCCTGTAGATACTTATAAGCATTTATGAGGTCTCCCTGCAGTCTCTTCCTCTCCTGGCTAAACAGCCCCAGCTGTCTTAGCCTCTACTCATAAGCAAGATGTTCTACACTAGACTGTCTCTAGCACCTCCCTGTCCCTCCTGACCTGGGAAACATGAAACTATCTCTCCATTTTATCCACTAGCTATCTGTGGTTTAAAAACTTCCTGTGTCTCCCCATGTGACAGGTCTCCATGTATATTTCTTCCACTTGCTTGTCTAAACCTTTTGAAGTCATTTATGCTCTCAGTTCCACCATATTCCATGACAATGAGTTCCATTCCTTAACTGTGCTCCATACAACACCAAAACAATATTATAAACCTTCTTTTGTTTGTTTAAGGCCTGTTGTCTGCCAGTGTTACTGGGTAACCTACAGTTCTTGATTCACAAGAAGTGCAGGGTAATTGACCTCCTTCTACTCAGAGGTTTGTAGACATTCATCATATCCCCACTTTACCATCTCTCCTCAAAGCTGGTGTCCTTTTCATAACTTTTTATTAGAGTATTTTTTCAATTATTTGGATCATTGCCTTTTCCTTGTATGCTTTTAAATTCTACTACATCCTTTCTGAGATGGAAAAGACAGTATTGCAGGCGCTGCATTCACATTTTCACAGAACTGTATCAATAGCCTCAAACTCTTTCTCTTGAGGGGGAACAGCACTCTCATATATGATGATAGTGAGGAAGGCATTTTCCTTGATTGCACTCCCTTACATTTATCACCCTTCAATTTCACCTGCCACTTCCCTGACTGAACAAGCTGCACATTATGTCAAGGTTAATTATGCGTTCAATATTATGAAGCAGACTATGGAGAAATGTCTTTTGAATTGCTAGTGGAGAAAGAATAAGGGGAACCACAAAGAAAGTAATGCTAGTTTTCTAATCTTTGTGTCAAATGTAAGAAGCTAACAACCCTTACCTGATATTTTCACTGGACTTTGAAAGCTTGGCTGAATCTTATGGACATTGTCATTTTTTAGAACTTGGTCCAAAGGAGATCTCTCAAAGAATGTGAGGACAACTTCAGATCTTGAATACTTAAAAAGATAAAAAGACATCTGTTTTTACCAGCAGTTTGTTTTGTCCCTCTTCTCCCTTTCCGCTCCTTCATACATGACAGACTATCGCATGCAGAAGCCTGGACAGGTCATTATGTGATTCTGGTAGTGAGCGCTTTTCCAAGGCACTCAATAAACTCCTGCTTCTGTCAGACCTTGGCAAAGCCCAATACGTTCTAGCCTGCATAAAAGTACACATCACCATCAAGGAGGAGTCAAGCTGGGCTAAATATAGAGCTTGGCTTACTCACCTTCCAAGGCATATTTATAATGGTCTTCAGAAGCTTTTCCACTTCATTAAGTCTGGCTTCTATATCATGGGCTTCTTTTATTGTGATAAGCCCTAGAAACAAAGTAAATACATGGTGACTATGGACAGCAGCACACTTCATGTAGCCAAAAGCAGCTGCTCCAGAAGATGTGGGATGACCTCAGATATCATGCCTCCCAGAAATATCGTTTAACCTACGCTGATGATAGTATCCTCAGACTGAGGTGGGAGTAGTTACAAGCAAAGCTGCAATTATGAGACAAATTCAGCTGTTTATGATCATTATTTAGGATTTGCAAGATGAGCAGTAAAACCACCTACTCTCTCACCCACAGCGTCACTAGACAGCATTCCCAGCAATGATAATCAAATAGCTTGTTTTCTGTTTCCAAGAACCATGATTCATCCCTTTTTCTGTCACTAAAAAGCAAAAGAAAATCCAAGGAAACAAAAAAACCACAACCCACACATAGAAGGCAACGACTAACACAAACTAGACAAAAAGCTCTGAAGGCACTTGTACTCTGAACGGCCCCAAGACCACTTGTCAATGTCACATCCTTCAAGTGCAACATTCATTTTGATTTTTAATTTTTGTTAATCACACAATTATCAGAGTGCTGCAGAAGGGGTGAAAATGGATTTTTTGCTGTCCAGAATAATGCATTACAGTGCATCAATTTTTGAACTGCTCACTATGGGGATCTTAACTGCAATGCTGTGTTTCATAGCTACAACCTGCAGGACATCTGTAACACCCCCATCCTCCAGCTGACTCAGGAGAATGTTGCACAAGTTACATGCACACACAAGGACTATGAGAAGTTAATTCCAAAATCCCACATCCCCCTGGCAGCCCTTTTTAGTTCTGACCTTTGTAACTTACTTACACTAACCTGATCATCAATTTGGCTCTGCATTTGTGCATCTTTTTTCAAGGAGAAGGATGCACATATGAAAATTAGATGCCTAAGAGGTGATTAAATTTAACAAGCTCCACTGGTTAAAAAACCCCACAAAACAACAAAATGAAGTTAAAACAAATAAAGCCAAACCAAAAATACATCCCAAAACACCCCATAAAAAGTTGGAACAGAAAAAATCCATAAAATCAAAAATCACTGAAACTATCAGTGAAAAGCTACTTTAGGATACTAAAAGAGTGTTCAACTACATGCAGCTCCATCTCTCTGTCCAAAAGACAAGGACACAGAAAGAGCAAACAAACATCCACAAGCAGTTTCAGTCTGCATCAGTCCTGGTTGTGTCACCAACAAGATGTCACAAACTAGCAGAATGGTTTGGGTTGAAGGAGACCTTAAAGA
>VZRI01004689.1:12223-40580 GCA_013397515.1 Upupa epops
TGGACGTGGTCTGGGTGAGCCTACTGTGGCAGGGGGATTGGACTGGATTATCTTTCAAGGTCCCTTCCAATCCGTAATGTTCTGTTCTGTGACTTGGTCTAGGAGATCCTGCAGGGCAGGGGGATTGGACTAGATGATCTTTCCAGGTCCCTTCGCTAATGACTCTATGATTCCACCCAGGGATTTTAGAGTTTTACAGTGCATATTTTGCAAAATTCCTATGCTCTTCAAGAGAAGTGGTGCCATTTAGGAGGATTTATGGAAAGGAGACTAGATATTGATAGCATTACATTATATGATGTGGACACCTCAGTGATACTTGAACAGCATGTTCAAACAGCCAGCTTATGCACTTTAACTTACAATGCCAAATCCCTCTTTCCCTTCCTTTGGTCTATTAATATCTTAGTAGTGTCTGCATAAAGTGCTTATTAGCCTACATAAATATCTCTCAGCAGCATTTTTGTATGGATTAAAAGTGTTCTTTTGGAAGGAATCTTACTCATTTAAAACACCTGTGCTTTAGTTTGCATCTGTCCTTTATAATGAAACTGATGTGAAAGATGAACTAAAAGTTGTTGCGAGCCTTGCATAAGTGTCAAGTTCTTTACTCTAGAGTCTGTCCAAAATAAACCCCCTGAATCATGGGTAGTACAGGTATCCTCAAGACTGAAGTTTTCACTCTGTGCAAGTCATCTGTGCTCCCAGCTCCATACTACTTGCACATATAGAGAGAGCCAACCTGTTTTTCAATACTACATGCGGTATAGATATCTCTTTGAGCAGAGATCTCCACATCACCATCTGCCCAACAGAACAGAGGTACTCTATTCACACACATGGCTGGGTGCCTTCCAGCTAGAGGTACAGTGCAGCATAAATTCTGATACCATATCCTTAGCTCAATAAACTAAACCGTAAATTACCTCAAAGCTCATAACAAGTTTAGGCAAAAATCCTTGAAGAATCTGGATCGTTTTGTAGCAATAGAAATTTTCTCTTGCTGATACAGCAACAGGATTTTACCTGGAACTCATGGTGCAGTTAATGAGAGAGACTGCTACTAATGTAGTTCGCTCAAGGCATCACGGTTTGAGCTTTTTCAGTTGTAGAGACAAAAATGTTCCTGGACTATTAAAAATTGTTTTGTGTCTAGAACTAGATAAAGTGCATGACCTGTTGCATGAGATATAATTAACTTAGAAGCAGCTTGGCCATATCTGAAGCAATAGAAAGCAATTTTCCTGAGAAAGGTTGAAAAAATCCATATTGATCAGTACTAAGTAGTAAAAATTTATTGCAATGTTGTCAGTTGCCTTATTCCAAATCAATACAAATCTCACCAAAAGCTTCTTAAATGCAATAAGAATCTGACAAGGCCTTTTTGTCACAGATTAGTGTTAAAGCAATGAAAAGGCCCCCAAGGAAAACTGTCTCTGACCAGCATGCCAGTTGTATCCATTTTCAGCAGTACTCTTTGGTACAGGACATCCTTATTGGCATATTGGAACCCTGAAGAAAAGCTTAATGTTTTATCAGTTAATTAATGCAAATGATAAGGAATGCCTAAACCACTCCTATTTTTCTATTGTTTCTGTGAAATTGTGAAAGCTGTAATTTTTCAGAAGACAATCAATGAGCCATCTGAACAGGAATGAAAGATTGGATATAGATAGAATGTTCTTTCTGTTTGCAGTTTAAAGGAAAACTTACATAAGAAGGTAATTTCAGTCACTGTCCTAGGAATGAGGTAATCGGTACCTGCTGGCATAAGAGTAATACTTTTCTTCTCCTAAATGCATTCATGTAAACAAAACTTAGCATCACATGCCAATCCATTTAAACTCCACTATAACAAAGATATAGGTTTTGGAAAGTTACCTTCCCAAAGCAGCAAAATTCCATTTCAGGTAGTAAAGAAATAAAACATCATCACCTGTACTTTCAGAACAAAGGGGTCTGAGGAATTCCGGCTGCACTAGCATTTGATCAATTAATTTGCATTACCATAGTAGTTTGATGAAAAGATCTTTCTCTGCTGTTGGTTTTCCTTCATTGTTTCTACAGAGAACACACACATACACGTTCATTACAAATCAATAAATCTAGAATTAGTGATAAGTACATACCTGGTATGTTTTTGATCATGTCTTTTTCAAAGTTTGAAATTATCTGATTTTACTCAAGGCAGGGAACCTTAGTGCCTGCAAATGTGTAGCTGCAAAGAATGCAAATCTAATAGAAAGGCAATGGCATTTTACATCCTAGATCACTTAGAAGCTGTGAAAAACACCCACTGTTTTTATCCTTTGTATAAGATGGTATCTGTGCAAATTTACCTTTTTTATCCCTAGCTCTTTCAAAATACACTTGCCTACCTCCTGAGTGTGTGTATTCACTTAATCTAAGTCAATCCGCAATTTCAGAACCAGACATTAATCTCACTCAGATGATAGCAAATAACAGGACTAAATTGCTTCCTAAACCTCCTCTTGAGTGTTTCTAATGATACACTTGCTGCTGCTGCTGTGTTCCACCCAAAATTGAACAGGTTGTCTTGCTCTCAACCAAGACAGAAAGACTACTTAATTACCTAGGCAGAGTCTGATGGAGACTGTCCAGTAACTAATAAAAGAGATCTGGCTGTATAGAGAGCTAAAGCTAATTTCTGGTTGAACCCCTCTATATGATTTACTTAAATAATTAGTAGTTTTTTTCCTTATATACAATTATTGCCGTGAATCAAGAAGTAGGTGAGGCAGGGCACCTATAAATGAAAACATTGGAGAGTATGGAGGGAAGGTCTGCAGAACAGAGGACACATTCTCCAGAATGTAGAGTACTGATATAAAGTAAAAAAAAAACCCAAAACAAGTAAAAAATGCTGTGAAGAAGAATACATGTCAATTAGATTGGTGCTAATCAGTTGAGAATTTTTTCCAATAAGCTGCATCTGAAAGATAACAACTTTTCAGAAGACTGTTGCATATATATGTTGATATATTTATACATATGTATCTTTTTGTTCAACATAAGTATGCAAACCTCTGAATTGCTGATTATGAAAACTTATAGTTGCTAAAAAATAGAACTGGAATTGTCTTTCCCAGATATGCAAATTCATAAGCTTTCTGTAACATTTCAATTTCATGAGGGAGGAACCAATGCTGTTAATCACACTTCCAATAAGGACATAAACATGGAAAAAAGGCAGTTTCTGCTTACCAAGTTTCAAAATGTACCTGCCTCAGCACTCTCACTGGCAAGCAAGATCATAGTAGAGGGGATCAGTAATCACATAAAGTAGCTGAGCCCTGAAAGCAACTGTAAAAACAAACAGCAGGGTGAAAATGGAGGTGTGTGGAAGATACACATCAAACCAGATTAAAATAGTGGCTAATATTTGGAAAGAGGTGCTGCATTTACAGAAGCAAAATTAATTTTCATAAGCTCAAAGGGGAAAAAACAATAAACTAAAAAAGAACCCTCAAACACAACATTTGGAATTCAGAAAGTATCTTGATTACTAGTCCTATTTTAGACAGCAGGTTAGCCATCACATCGGAGTGGCATTAGTTTCTGGTCTTTCTGTCTGGCTCTGGAGCTATTTTAAACACATTAGCTCCAACCCCATTAGCTCAAACCCCATGCAGATCTCCATAGGGTTCTTTACTGCAGAAAGTATTCTTTCAGGTACCACCCATCTGTGTCGCCCCTGGTGGTAGAAGTAATCTTCCCCTAACCTCTTTCTTGCAGACTGCTAGTTGCTTAAACTACTCAGTCATTTCAGCATTAGAAGTCAGCAGCTACCAGTCTCACATTAGAAGTAGCAACATTTCTGTATTGCTACTATTTTGTAGTTTTTCAATGTTTTTAATCTCCTGTCTAAGATGACAGTACAAACTATTTAATTTTATGCTAGAACAGAGCAGGAGAGAAATAGACACTTGGTCAGGAAAGTGGTTAGATAGATAAAGGAAGGACCATAGCAGAAAATTTCAAGACTGATGCTATGTTGTTTTAGCTTAGTGATAGACGTGTTAGACATGTTCTCTTAGCCAGTTTTAGCTGAAAAACAATGTACAATGCTGTTAAAAAGCCTGACAGCAAGAATTTGGTGTCTGAGATGTTGACAATTCATCAGTGGCTTATGGGCCTCTGAGTGTATACATATTCACATTAAAAGAGTCAGAACTAATTTTCATTCTAAATTATATGAACAATTTACAAAGACAAAAGGGGTTGAACGTAATTGCTAGCAGTCAGACTGTCATGTCTTTTTTGTAATTTTTTGTCATCTTTTTCTCATAAGCAAGTACTGTGTACGTCTTTGCGCTAAACAAAACCACTTTCAGTCCTTAAGTCAAGTGAAAGTGTAATATACGTCAAACTAAATGTATTTCTGTTTCTTTCACTATTTTTCTTCAGTCTGCTGGTAACAGTTAGGTCAGTGGCAGAACTCTGCTGAGCAATGTACAACTTAGCTGGGTTTAACAATTCTGTTCTTGGTTAGAAGGATGAAGTTCATTGAAGGAATGAGACCATGTGATTTCAGAGGGGCAGTAAGACCTTGGTGGGATTTGACAACAGAGAGATGCCTTAGAGGACACCCATTGGAGAGAACACATCTTTCTCTGCTCCCAGACATGATTTGGGATCTGTTTTCCAGCGTATTATTTTCAGATTTACAGTACATTTATGGGATGCAGATGTTTTGTAATGCTCTCAGCTGTTTCCACATTACTATAAAAGAAGTATTTTATTGTTGTAGGTAGTGTAGGAAAATAGAGTAGAAATTAGTCTGAAACATAGCTATTTTAACATAAATAGAACAGAACATGGGAAAAAATGTTACAGTTAAGATGCAGTTTAGGAGTCTGCTTCCTCTCATCCCCCAGTTAGTAGTTTCCAGTCCTCTGAAAAGGTCTAGAAGGTGACTTCTAGAAGGTGAAGTGTTTATTCAAGCCTTTGGGGTTTACATAAAACATGAAATCTTTTTTTCCCCTGGGTTTCCTACTGAAACCCAGGGATTTCACTAACTAAATATATATTTTTGATGTTATTGCAAAACCAGCACACAATGGCAGAATTTCATCAGCGATAATGTCAGAATCTTATTCTACCTTCCACTGAGAATATAGATTACAGCAAACCAGAACAAACACGAGAGCTAATCTTAACTAGAGTAATCTTACATGGGAAATGAAGGTAAAAATGCATTCAAAGGCAAATCAGATAATTTTGTTATAGTCTATAGTGGATATGCAGAAATATGCTTGAGAGAGTTATTTAGTGGGAGAATTGCAGCGACTGCTCTTTTATTGACTGTTGCTCATGGAACACAACACTGAAAAGAGGATATTTTTACGGCATTTGTAAGCCTTGCCTGCTTCTTTAGATGGTTTAATTGTGTTAAAGGCTGGATTATGGAAACATCCTTATGTTCTGTAATGAATTAAAAAATGATTTGCTGCCTCGGACAATGGGAAGTCATGCAGTCCAATACCAAGTAACATCTGTTACGCACTTTTATGCCACTTAGAGACTGTAAAACGTGTAGAGGGGACCTATTGAAAAGAAGGCAGATTTCAAGGTCCAAAATGTAACAATAGGTAACAGATGGGTAAATAAAATACATGCTTTGTTACTGATATCCGAGACAGCAAATAAGATCAGAATTTGATGACTTAAGAAAATTCTTATACCGTAATTTGCTTTCAAAAAGTCCTCATGATACAAAACAAAATAACAAATTTCCTATTCCTGTCATCAAGTAAATCTCTTTTAGGTGTTTGTGAACAGACCTTCAACTTTAATTTGATTGACCCAAGCAGATCTGTCAGATTTCCAGATTTTCTGTGTATCTAGAAAATTAATTACAGTTGTGCCCTTACGGAGACTTTGTATGATTTTAGCATGCTTGTTTTGTGTTTATAAGCATCTTCTGTGCTACGCCTGGTACTCCAGTAGGGAATGAGGACACGCTCTGATTGATGCTTTCATGTGGCTATGAAATTTGTATTTTGTATGAATCTACACCACTGCTTTTAGCAGCCTGGTCATGATTAATTTGCCATTTCTAATTTAAGCAATTTTTCTTTAATTGACAAAACAATTGTAGAAAGGCATGAGTGTGTTCTCCAGGTTTCTTTGACATTTCAGAGAAGAACAACTTGAGTATTTCACAGCAAGGCTGTTACAGAAAGCAGATGAGCTCAGTCAGGTGTTTTTAAGGCACTGTCACTGCTCATGAAGGCCCTCAAATGGATAACCTCAGTACTCTCAGTACTGCTGTGGGAGTGCAGAAGGCAAGGCATGATATGGCTACTGACTAATGACATGAACTCAGACTTTCAAAATATCCTTGATTTAGCGTAAGCTTCAGAAGTAGTCATTTCCTGCCACCTAGTTTGCCAAGGAGCTGTACTGACCATCTGTGACTATAATCACAGAATCATAAAATGGTTTAAATTTTAAGAGAACTTAAATATCATCTAGTTCAAATTCCCCTGCCATGGACAGAGTAATCTTCCAGGATCTCAAAGCCCCTTCCAACCCAGACTTGCACAATTCCAGGGATGGGGCACCCACAGCTTCTTTGGGCAGCCTGTGCCAGTGCCTCAGGACACTCACAGCGAAGAGCTTATTCCTTACTTCTAATAAATCTACTCTCTTTCAGTTTGAAGCAATGACCTGTCACTGTACTGAACAACTCCAGATTTATCAGCCTGTCCTCATAAAGGACATTCTCCAGCCCTCTGATCATCTTCATAGCCCTCTTCTGGATCCACTTAACCAGGTCCCTGCGTCTTAGAACGGAAACCGCAGGCAGTGCCTTATCAGAGTGGAGTGGACGGAGGGAGAGAATCACCACCCTCTGCTGGCCACTCCTCTAATTGATGCAGCTCAGGATGCAATCAGATTTCTGGGCTGCAAGAACAAATTGCTGAGCTTCTTGTGAATCACCACCTTGAAGTCTTTCTCCTTAGGGTTACTCTCAATCCATTCATTACACAACCTGTGTTTGTGCCTGGGATTGCCCTGACCCCTGTAGAGGACGTTGCACTTGGCCTCGTTGTACTTCACCAGGTTCACACAGGCCCACCTCACGAACCTGACTCAAACCAGAGGGACCTTCTCTGGATGGCCCTCTTCCCTCTAATATGTCAACCCCACTAAACAGCTTGATGTTAGCAAACTTGGGGGCACTTGATCTCACTGTCAATGTTGCAAACAAAGATGTTAAACTGTGCCGGTCTCAATATAAACCTCTGAGGCATCTCTCTCTATAAATGGCAGAAGATTATAAAGGGTATGGATATGCACATAGCAACATTAATAGTTTGTGCCATTTTGATGAAGAAAACATAATTTAATTGCTACACCTTTAAAATATGATTCCCTTCATACCTGTTTGCTGTGTTCTGTTTGCCTATCATTGCCACTTCATTTCAATTGATGCACTCAAGTTCTCCACCCTTGGCACTGAGGGATCAGATCTCACTCCTGCTTTCCTACTGTGCATCCCACAACTCCTCAATTTGAATTATCTTACACAGTCATAACTTTTTATCTTGGAAACACAGAATGAAGCAGAGAGGTTTTAATTATTTTTTTTTTATTTCAAGATCTGCTATTTATTAATCTGAACTGGGTGAGAAAATATCACCTTTTTTACTTGAATTTCAATTGGGTTGATTCATGTACTTTCATGTGTCAGATTCCTGAACAGACAGGATACATAGAATTTTCAAAAATAAACATAAAGAATTGCTTATCAGAACCCTGCAGGTTGATCTCTATCCTTCCCCACGGTAACACTTTTACAGCACAGTAGCAGCCAGCAGGATAGATAATGGAGCACTTCTGAACCTGAAAATTAAATGCTGTCTGCCATGACTAAAATGAAAAATCTCACCATGGATGGATATGAAGAAAAGGAGATGAAGTTAATTTTTGTTTCTGGTTTTTTTTTTAAAAAAAAAAGATGGATAAATGCAGGAAGTCATCGTTAATAGGAGAGAGAGATGCACATGAAGTTAGGGAGATCACTGAAGAAACTACTGTATGCAATTGCCTGAAAAGAGTAACACGGGCTTGTTTACATTTATTTTGTAGGTAGAAAGTTTGTATTTATTCATTGGAATTAGTTATCGGCTGAAGAGGCCATGTTCCTCATTTCCTTTCATAGCATCCCCTTACTAGGTTGGCATGTAGGAAAATGTTTTGCATATACATTGTCAATGTACTACCGTGCCTTTCTTCAGGAACAACATTTACAAAAAACAATGTGAAAAGGAGAATTTTTCTAATCAGACGGCAAAAAGGAAACTCATGCATAGTTATGCAATGCAAATGAACAAGAGTTTGTTTCTAAATAATAAAAAAGCAATTTGTCTATTTAGTCTTCTCACTTCTTTAAATTGTCATGTGTGTGTACCTATTAATAGATTCTGCTGATACAGTGAAGAGTGGAGAAGGATTACAGCCTATATTTTTGTTATGCAAACAGACCTTTGACCTTTCTATCAACTCAAAGGTGGTTTATGCTTGTAAAAAGTTAATTATTTTTCTGTAAAATGTCTCTGTAGTTGTTGCTGATGCTGGGCAACAATACCCCTCTTCTGACTGACAGCTACAGCACTCTAACTCTGCCTCTTATAATACAAACATCACACTGAACCTTTCACAAATAGATGTAGTCTCCTTCCCTTTATTAGCTTTCTTATCCCATAGAGCGCAGTTGGTATAGGCATCACTCCTGTCCTTTAGAAAGAAGTAGATTAGTCCATTTCCTCATGGGGGATTGCAAAGTCCTTCAGTAGACGTGACTGGAAGAGGAAGAGGCTGAAGATGGTGGCCTAAGGGAATAAACTGCTGACTTGATAAATCTTTGGGTCTTAAGAGGTCATCTCTTGATGTCTGAAAGAAAGATTGACTTACCAGCAAATATGAGCACTAGTCTTTATGGCTTTGTGAGGGTTGTTTTAAGTAATAAAGAAAACATTTGTATATGGGATACTTATAAATTTTCTACAGCTACAGAAACAATGTTTTCCTTTCACAGGCTTTACGGAATTCTCATAGATTTAGTTATTCTTTTTATACTGTGTGTACACTGTCCAAGAGATGTGCAGGGAATTTTAATGAGCTCTTACACTAACAAACACAACTATGAAATACAACGTGAAAAACTCTGACATACTTTTAATGAAAATTCCGACGCTTCATATCCACTGTCCTGAGATGAAGAATAAATTGCAACTATGAGCAGATTAAATTTGATTCATTTGTAATTTTTGCTCTGTCACAGGTGATCCTCAATGTATTTTTGCAGAGTAGTAGCCACAACTATTTAAATTTTATCATTCCTCACTTATGCTAGATTCTAAAAATTCATATCCACACTCAGCTACAAAAACTGAGGCAGTGCATTAGTAATCAAAAGAGCAATTTGTGTTTTATTGTATTTTGATATTTACTTTGTTTGGTGCTGGTTTTTTTTATTTCTTTCTTGTATTGGGGCTGCGTGGTACAGATAGGGGCTACAGTTGAAGACATGTAATTTGCACATCTTCAGAATGTGATTTCAGAAACATTCACTTCTTAGACAGCTAGTCAGCCCTGCAGTTAAGAGTCCACCTTGGAGGATACCCTGTGCTCATGTTTGGCTAACATAGAATTTTTTGGTAGGTTATAATTTCCATGTATCTTTTGCTTCTGTATTTTGTTATTGGCAAATATCCTCCTGCTGCTTAGTACTCAGTGTCCACAAAAAGCATTGGGTGCTTTTGTGAGTACAGAATGCTGTCTAGACTGCAAGAAGAATCTGAAGGTACCCTGGATACTTGGAGGAAACAGAGGCATGTCGCCCTTTCATGGGGTATGCTGAATGAAACTCTTAAATTGCAGCTGGGCAAGGAGATAACATTCTGAAGCAAATTCCAGACAATTTTTGGAGCTGATCTTGATTTTAAATTGACACATGAGGACAAATGCAAATGTTGCATATTCAGACCATAGTTTTCTGGAAGCATGAATTTGAGAGCAAAATCTGTGACCTACCTCTATGAAAAGATTTTTCTTCCTTATGTTAGGGTCATACATTGTGAAGTGGATCACTATCATTTAAATAACAGCTGTCAGGGTAAGCAGTTGTATACAATTGAGTTTTGTTTAGGTTTTTCTTTTTTAAAAATCTCTCTCCTGAGCATTCACTAATCTAAGTCCAGATTGCTGTTGTCCTCCCCTGACAGGCTGGCAAAGAAGTATTGATCCATCATAGGAGGAAGTGATGAAGTGACAACAGCAGGGACTTTTATTTGCTCATCTCAGGAAAAATCTAACAGAAGGCAGTGTTGGTTTGTCTCCCAAGTTTAGGGAGGAAGAAGATGCTCAAAAAACACTTGGAAGAATAATCCTGATACTGCTTCCATTACAACTCGGGCAAGGGTATGTTGGCATTAAAGGTGCCTTGCTGAGAATAAAAACATGATAATTTTTTGTACGCTTATGATCATATACATTGGGATTGCCAAAAGCAGTTGGGGTCTACTGCCACATTCAAATGGAAAAACAAAAGAAATTTCTATCCAAAAGGTCCACAAAATATCGGACTACCACTTGGCAGAGGTCACAAAACATTGCAAACGTTTTGGGGTAAATGTACATTGCAAAAGAGGGAAAGAAAAATCACAATTTTAAATGGGAAGGTGTTGCTTTTTGTCATAGGGAAAGGTACAGATTGTGATGAAAAGAGAGTACCTTCCGAGGCATTAACAAAAGTCAGCATGGAATATAACCACCCTTTCTACAAAACCTTTAGCAAAACATGCAGGGTTTTTTAGAAGAATAGCAAAATTAATTTGTAATAGGAACGTATATAACATACAAGCACTACCTGTATTTTTGCTCAATATTTCATTACACTCTGCACATGCTGCCAAAGAAATCAAACAAATATAGTTTCCCAAAAAACCCAAACTGGTGGGTTTAGGAGAGCAAACCTATCAGTGTTCAGCAGGTATTTATGAATTCTACTCTGTACACATTAAGAGCAATCATCTTATGCCTAGCCTTTAACATTTTATTTTATACTGGTATGCCTTTCCCTCTTAGGTTCCAGTTCTGTGATACACTGACTATGTCTGGATCGCTGCATTCAGATATGCTGCATTGGAGCCATCCAGCTCACAAAAATTCTAAAGTTAGGGCAAAAGTGAAGAACATGAAATTAGAGCATAAGCACAACAGCATGTTTACTTTTGCAAAAGCAAACACACAAAATGTTGCTGGTTGGGGTAGCACAGGCGGGGATCAGGACATAAAAGTACACTTTGGTACAAGAGCACTGCATGTACTGCATAGCTTTCTAGGTATTTTTTGTTCTGCTTTGTTTTGGCTGTAAAACATCTTGCTCTCTCCTGGGGAGCACTTCTGAAATGGAAGGAGCAATACTTTTCACAGCTTGATAGCATTTTTTACACAGAAGTAAATAACTGCATTTTACTAGGCAATATAATGCATCTTAACTATTAGCCATCAGCAAATAACAGTGTACTGCCTATGATATGCTTAATATCTTGTGAAAATGAGGGAAGTTTTGTGATTGTGTTCTGCTTAATCCAAATTAAATCCCTTAACTATTAATTATACTGTATTGGTTGGCTAGTCGCCATCTTCATAATTCAGTTGCTGAAGTCTGCTCTGTGCTGAGCTTCCTCTGATTTTTAAGAAATCTTGAACTAAGTTATTGTTCATATAGTGTCACAGTAAAGAAAGAAGTGATAGAAAAATAGGTCTTTCTCCAGAAACACTCTTGACTAGTCTCCTCATCTTTGTAACTCTGAAACTTATTCTACATTTCTTACATTTCTCAGCAGTAATGGGGTTTTTTTAGTAACAGAGCTGTGAAAGAAAAATGGCTCAGAAGGACTGCATTAGGTTGATATGGAAGCCAACAAACTAGGAATATGCTCAAACTGAACAATATCATTTGAAAATTAAAGTCGGAATTAAACCAAGCATGATTAGTCATCCACTTGCCTGCTGGCCTCTTAATGACTCTGCTGCTATCAGTGAGTAAAGTCACTGTCTTCCTTGCAGCCTCTGACAAGGCTGTGTGGATGCTTTTAATTGACACACACTGTCTTACTACTACCTGAAAAGAATTTGTAGAGAGATGGATGCTGTTCTCTTCTCACAACTAACAAGTGATAAGATGAGAAAATGGCCTAAAGCTGTGCCAGAGGAGATTTAGGTTAGACACTAGGAATATCTCTTATTATTGAAAAAGTCATGAGGCATTGGAACAGGTTGTCCAGCAAAGCGGTTTAATCAACATCCCTGAATGTGTTTAAAAGTTGTGCTGATATGAATCTTAGTTTAGTGGTGGGCTTGGTAAAGTTAATAGTTGGACTCAGTCACCTTAAAGGTCTTTTTTCATGTGAAACAAAAACCTGATAACAATGAAGTAAATACTAGTGTCTGTACTAGTTTAATAGTTGTGTTTAATAATTCTGGTCAGCAATTTTCTAACACAGATTTTCACTGAAGAGTAAGCAGTAAATTGTAACACATCCCCTGATGTTTAGTAATTAGTAGATTTTATTACACACTAGGAAAAAAAGCATTGAAGAAGTTCTTTGTTTTAAAGTCTTAATCTTGCTTAGGGTTTCTTTATAGCAGGAGAATGTAATGTCAGCTAAAAAAGCCTGGAACACAAAGTGACAAAGGTATGGGAAATCATAGCACTATTCATCATCCTCAACTGAGAAATGGTTTTGCACGTGACTAATTTAAATGCTTTATTTGAACTGTGAGAGAATTTAATTCTGTCCCTTCTGTGGAAAGCATATGAAAAATGTATTTTAAAGGAGACCTTTAGGAGGCTGTATTTTAATGCTGTTAAACATTTAACTTTGTATGAAATAGCCTGGAAGCTTGGTCTTGAAATTTGCTTTAGGAAAGTACAGCAGTTTCTGAGAAAACTAGCTTCAGAGTAGGAAGAAATTGATTCCATAATGATGCCCTTTTACTACTACTTTGTTACTGTTATACTAAACTGTTGGTGTAGATATAATCATTCAATCTGATGTTATTGCAGCAGAGTGAAAATTGATCAATATATCATTATTGATCAGTCTCTTTCTGATTGGCTTAGCAAATCAGTGTGTTATTTCTAGCCTCATGCAGCCAATCTAGCCTATCCAGAGTTAATATAAATAAATGTTTACATCTACTAGCATGCAAGGTTAGAAAACAAGCAGATTATAGGAAAGTGAACTGAACAACAGCTTAATTGCATATACACATATATTAAATCATTTAGTATGTGTGTAAAATTATAAATGAAATTAATACCACACTTAAATCTTAGTCATAGGCATAGAAGTTCAATATCCTCCCTGTTCAGCTCAATTTATGCAAAACCTTTAACAATTACAGTTTCTAGGAACCATTCAATTTAACCGTGAGTATGTCAGTGCTTTCTGATTCAATTCAAGCAAGTGCTTTATTAATAAAATCTTAAAGCAGACTACAATATTTTACAGCATTATAAAAAGAAAAGTTGCAGCCAATGAATTTAGCACAATACGGTTCAATAATGTTAGATCCAAGTTTTACCCAATTTTGATGTATTCTTATATTGTGTATCACATTCAGTAAATGTTTGTCATTCTGTGACTGCATTCTCAGTAACCTCAGGAGCCATTTTTGGATCCTGCATTTGAAGTCGTTTGCTTTGGTGTGCTTTTTTTCCTCCACAAGTTTAGTACAATGGTTTTTAATACCCATTTAATCAAGATGCTAACCAGAATAACAGGATAAATTCATCAGCTGAGACTGCTTTTAATGTCCAGTCCCAAATCTCTAGTGGACAACACAATGAAAATCTAGTTATTTTAGCAATTGCATGTCTTTCCCAACTTGATTTCTGCTTGGAATGAGATCCGATTTAGAAAAAAAATGTGTCACAGCACAGCTCTTTTCCTGTTTGGTTCTTCTTAGCATATATGCAGTGGATTAGAAATGTATGGAAAGAGGGCTCAGGTTATGTAGCTCAGCCTGAGAGAGGTGAAATTATGCTTCCACTTGTCAGGTATCATGTATTTGACATAACATTAATTACAACATTATCTCATTATGTCAACAAAAAGTGTTATCTGAAGCTGATCATCTTGCTGCTCCGCTGTTGCCTTCCTACACATCAATTACTTTTTCCTAATAAAGTATTTTAAAAAGAAGAAAACTGATTATCATTTTTTCACTTGAATATATGTCTGATTTTAGCTTCTTGCTTCAGGCCCAGCTGAGAATTGTTCTGTGTAAAGAAGATTATAGCAAAATCAGATTCTTTAGGTAAATCCTAACAAGCAATTCATAGCCACTTTATGAACACTTGGTGACTTCTACACAGACATCATTATCTGCTGAAACACTCCCATCATTACCCTTAAGTATCACGAACCCCCCCACCCCTAGTTTTGTTCCTCAGATGGAACCTGCTGTTGCAGACCTGATGGCCAGATTTACACAGATATTTTTCAAAGAGAGGATATAAAATCATTGAATCAATCAGTGTTCAATAGTGAGTATTAAACAATTCTATATGACAAGCAGCATTGTGAAGGAGCAAACAAAGTTACTGAGCATTGTGTTCTCTCCTATATTGTCTCCAAATCATCCCCAAACCTTCCTGCTGAGGAGTATTACTTTCTTTAGCCTGTTCATCAAATAATTGTATAGAAGGTAAAGGAATTCTAGTTTCTTATGGTCTGCATACTGGGTCCATATGCTCTCCTCAGTTGAGAAGTCTTGTAGTCTTTGTTGGCCTGTGCAAATGTGGCCAGGTGTTGCCTGAAAATCCTTCCATTTTTCTAGTATATATATTCATAAGATGTGAGAGATCACCCAATGAAACTTCTGGTAGCTCATCATCATGTTTTCAGAAAGCAATAAAATATGTTTTCCTGCTTCCTTTACAGGCTGTGGATTTTCTGGACTTCGTCAGCTTAAACCCTGTCTTGACCAGTTAGCATGAGTTCAGTAAGGTACATACTTTACAGACTTTCTATCACAGTGGAGAGCTAATATAGTCATCCTGGCCAAATATTCTTGGGAAGACAAGAAAAATTTTCATAAGGAGTGAACACCTACCTCATTGTTGACAAGTTTTCTCTCTCTCTCCCTTTTCCTAGGGATTTATATACCACCGGGAGGAGAATAAAACTATAAATCTCTCTGTAAATCAGGATAGTAATAATCTAAAATATGGTTAGAAAAAATCTAGCTAGAGGGAAAGGAAGGTGCATTGTTAAGAGAGTTGTGCATCTTTAAGAAAATACTCCAACCAGCTAAGGCAGGTAAGTCTCAGGAAGCTATGAAAGCCTGGGATACATCTGTGTTTTGTGAACTACCATAACGATGGTTACTCTGTACCTGGCTATTGTCTGCTTCTAACTGAAGGCTGGAGATGTTCCATCTTTACAATCCTGTTTCCAGTCTCAAGACTTTGGAAGACAGTACTTGAGCAGTATAGCCTCATGAGAGTGCTTTGACACGCAAATTATAATTAAGATGGATTTTGTTGCTTTTTAATTTCTTTCTGACTCCTGAGCTTTTAGGGTCTATCGAACTCAATTTTACAAAAGGAAAAGCACTTATAAAACAAATTCCCAGACTTTTGCTAATTATAAACCATGAACTCATGAATCTTCGTGAATAATATAAAGAAACCCTGTGAGATTTATAGTAAAACCAGAGAGGATTCTTAATTATTCTTTATATACTATTGTGAGGAAGACATACCAGCTATAATAACACCAAAAATATGACCAAGTGAATATAGATCTAAACACCTTTACACCAATAAAATAATAATAAGAATTCCACACAACTGGCCACAGATATCTTAGAGGTCACAGTGCTTCCCCTTGCACTATTGCCTTCTTTGTTCATGCAAAGTATGTGCTAAAATCACTGAACCTGAAGCATGGACTGTAGATTGTTATCTGGTATAATGGTCATATATGAAAAACTAGTGTCCTATATTGCACCACCTTTTTAAGAAATACACTCTTGAACATTCCTGGTTATCCCCTTATTATTATCAATTTCTTATGTCTTATCCCTTCCTCATCAGCATCTGTGTCTCACCATGTGTAAAAGGCCAGATGAGACAGCAACGACAGAACAGTGAGTTACGCACAGTTTCAAAGGGGCCAGAGCGGAAGGCAGATGGCCCCTTTCTGTTGTTCCTATATAAAAGAAACTTCCTTGGTGCTAGCCGTCTTGCACAAAAGATACAACTCCGAGTTGTTCGAATTGCAATTTATGGAAGCGAAGATTAATCAGAGCAAAGTTGAAACAATGGAGCTAAAGGATTGAGAAGCTAGGTTGGACTTAAATTGGATGCTTTTGCTTTACACCAGTCATTGCTATGGACGTCTGATTAGCAGCAACAATACTGATGAAAGATAATGTGCAGACTACCCTGGCAGCCGGGAGGAGGAGATTTTACAGCCTCCACATTGTGCAGTAAGAAATACTAGGCACTAATCATGATCAGATTTTTTTTTTCCTTAGAAAGAAAATACAGAAGAGGGATGTTTTATGTACTACTAATAATTTTATGTTGAATTCAAGACCAGTTCTTTTCCAGGGTGGAATTAACTTGTTTAAAGATATGACACCACACTAAGGGTTATATGAATAACGGTTTGCTGATTACTGGAGAGCAAAAATTGAATGGAAAAGAGTAATTTCAAGTTGTATTACAGAAAGATAAGTATCTGTTTTCCTGCTCCATTTGTGCATTTGTGGCTCAGATGAAATCTTTTAAGCTTGTTTATACAAAATTTAGCCAAATTTTGTTTAAATATATGAAATTAATTTAATTTTTACATGGCTAAGGCTCATTCCAGAAACACATTGATATTTATTGCATCTTTCTCTTTCCCCAAGTGCCCAGACTGAACAGGATATTATCATTGAAGCAATGTAAATCCACGAATGCTCATCCATCACAGCAAATACTAGAAATACCTGCTTGGAATCCAGCTCATAATGTCGTCTTCTTTTTTTTTTTTTTTTCATTTATTCCCTAAATGAATCTGTAAATTGATGTTTAGCTAATATCCCATTATTATAGCTACAAGATTATCATTTCAGCTTGTGAGTGCTGTTTGATGGTAAATAAGGCTATTTTTTCCCTGGTATTGTAACAGTGATGTGCAGTAGAACAGCCATCTATTCAACAGCATTCTGCTGAAATAGGATTCCACATTTTCTGCAGTATATTTTTTTTAATGCATGTTTTCTTGAATCCTTACTCCTGATCTTGAAAGCTGACTTCTGGCAGAAACTTACCCTCTTCAGGATTACTGTCAATGAATGTGAAGATGTAATAGATGTAATTCGAGTGATAATGAAAGAACATTTTATTGAAAATCTCCAGAGAGTCTCTTTCACTGGATATAATTGGAGAGGGGATAAAAGTCTCCTGCACTAATTTCCAAACTAAGCATCTCAACCATCAAGATGTGTGTATTTTAAAACTGTCTAGGGAAAAAAATAAGAAGTAATATAATTGATATCAATATAAGATTAGAATACAAGTATGCTGAAATGGGGACATGGAGAGGAATGGAGAACTCTACAACTGATAGAAATGTAATTTGTTAATGTATTCTTAACTTTTCATATAGCTTTGAAACTGCTGGGACAAATCTTCATGTGTTGCAAACAGTGCAGCTGCCCTGACTGTGTGGTTTAACAGAGAAAGAAGACATTGCAGTTTTTAGTTTTATTTATAGATAAAGTTCTAAATAGTTTGCTGGTAGAGTGAGAGTTTTGCTTTCCTTCACTTCTGTTTCAGGGCATACTGAGAACCCCCAAAATACTGTGGAGTTATTTAGAGCTGTGACTCTAAAATCACATCTGGAAATCTATACATATATTTGGAACAATTACTATACCCTGTCACTGTATTTTCAAAGTTTATTGCATCAGAGTTGAAAGATTTTTCGTTGGTTATATATTTGTTTCCTGGTAGCATTTAATTATTTAACATTTAAGGCATAAATTGAGACATTTCTTTCAGAGGTGGCCTAATTTCCTTCTTGATTAGTGCTTTGATCACAAAAGCTAAAGTTGAAGCTCTTCATTAAATAAGACAACAGATTACTGCCTCTTCACTGCAAGGGAATTTTCTGGATGGAATCTACTTTTCTACCTGCCTAAAATAATTCAAATCAATTAACCCTCAGTCTCATTTCTTTCTTTTAATCTCAGCTTTTGTGAAGGAGTAGAAAAAACTGGTATGTGAGAGTAAGGAGTAATTTGAATGTCATTTGACTACTGATTTTCCATCCTTTTTTGATGTTGATGAAAAAGCTCTCAATTAGTTTAAATAAAAAATGTCAAATGTGCCAAGAGATGTTTTCTATTCTGTATATTAACTTGTTAGTAATTTTTGCGTTTTATGCTAGATCTTTACAAATATAGTATTCCTTAAAATCTTGTAATATAGATTGAAAATGAAAGAATATTCACGTTTCAAGCTTAGCTCAATACAGAAGCATCCCCAACTTTCTACATGCTGACAAAAATACTGCATTTTTTGTCTTGAATATATGAACTAGGTTTCCTAGAGTTATGTGTTCCATTACAACATGATTTAGCTGTGATAATTTTTGAGTCAATTAGCATCATTAGCAGGACCACTGTTTCCATAGCTTTAAGACGGTGCAAGAACTAGGGAGGAAGAGTTTTTTCTTGTGCTCTACAAAATGATTGTTGTACATGTGCAATTTTCATGGGTTTCCTCCTCTCATCTATCTTGGGTTTTTTTCTCTTAAAAAAGAAAGAAAACAGAAGTATTTTTCTCTTATTTGAAATATACTGTCCTTTGACTTCAGGCATAGAATAAATATTGTACTTATAAGTACAAACTTTCATGTAATAAAAAAAAGTTTGTAAAAAAAAATGTTTGTAAAAAAAGTTTGTACTGTAGCTGATAAAGGGAAAGATTTTTGTGTTAACACAAAACAGGCTTACAATTGCCTTTGCTTCAAAGACTGAAAACACAGAGAATTAGTTCTTTCAATGAGTTTTTTTCCATATGAAATTACCTTTTCTTCATTCTGTTTGCCTGTAGAAGCAGGTGAATGGTTAAAATTAGTGTTTCTAAATTGAACTAGGACAACATGAGCACTAAAGTCAAATGTAGTGGTGATGACAATTCTGAATTTCTGTTTAGGCATTAATAAATAATTTACAGCATAGATGATTCACACTGAGCAGCTTGAGAACCACTCTGCTGCTGAACAATGCTGCACAGAATACATATGGTCCAAATAACCTTACTTTATGCTGCCACGTGTACATACTATGAAGAGCCACCCTTGTGAACTCATATAAACAACTGCTTTTCTTAGTTGCCTTTTTAGAGTAATTTAGTGAAGGGTAGAAGACTTCTTTCTCTCCTTTGTGGATTCACAGCAATACCTTGTAGTCATACATTGTTGACTGAGCTGCTAGGTCCCCTTACAATAACCTTTGCAAGCATCACATCAGGGAAGTTCATTTTCTTCACATCTGTTATCTGTTAATCTTGTAATGTCATTCATTGTTGAAAGCATATACATGGCATAATTCTGCACATTTCAGTTTTGTGTTGTGAGGGAGGAGGAAAGTTATCACTGCTTTTTTACCTCTATTTCTTCCATTTTTTTAACCAAAATTTCTGATGACTATGAAACATTAATATTGGCATAAAACCAGTCAAAAGCAGTCTGCCAGCTGGGAAGCTGCACAGAGAGCTAATGTATGTTGGCTTGATGAGAAAGCGAAAAGTTGACAGGACAGACCTTCTGAGTTAATAGTGAAAGAAGAATAATGGGAAAATATAGACTGTAAAGGACAATTACTGTAGCAAGGGATGCAACATTAGCCAATTACTTCAATGAGCTTAGCTTCAGCAGAGCTTGTTTTCTTTAGTTCAGCCTTGATCTTTCTAGACCTTAACTGGTGCTGTAATGGGACAAAATCCAGATAAATCAACTGCAGATTACTTGGCACAGATTGCAACTCAAGAATTACTGGTTTAAATCTGTTGCCTATAAAACATTGATGACCCAACTTTAACATAGGGAGAAAGGAAAGGAAGAAAAAATAGTTGTCTGGTGATTTCTCTTAACATCTTCAATACCTAGAAATACCTGTGTATCCTCTCTATTTTGTTGTAACAGAGATGCCAAAACTCAGACATGTAAAAATAATGGTAAGATGCCTATAAAGAGTTTGTTTATTCAACAGTGCCAAGTTTCACATGTTAGAAACACGTTACAGAAGGCTGTGATTGGAGCAGCCATATCAAGTCTTCTTACTTTTGCATATACACATACTCATTTATGCATACACAGATTTATACAGTTTAAGCATGAAGCCGTATGCTAGTAACCATCATCAAAAAGAAAGATCCATTATGATCTCAATTTGCTTTGCTTTTAACCATAGATTATTTTTTCCTGAATAGTTGGATTGCATAAAAGCTGCTTTGCTGCTTTCTTGGGTAGTACACCCTCTGCCGTAGCATGTGAACACTCACTGAAATGGGTGAATGAGCCCATTTTAAGCTGTTGCCATTTCAGAGGGAATGATTAAATTGTGTCACCAGGTAGCTGTCTGGTTTCCTCAGGCTTTCCATACTAAGTAAAGAGTGTATGAAAAAAGTGAGTCAAAATATTCTCTGAACTATCAGGCAGAGGAAGATGTGGATTGCTTTTTTTCACCCCCTCTTGATGAGAATTTTATGGAGACTAAATAATTAATGCAGCAAAGCTGAAAAGGTAACTAATAGTGGTGGTTAGATTACCCTTTTTTTCATCCCATCCTTTTAAAATATTTGAATTATTTTCATACCTTGTGCTTTTAACATCCACCAGCCCCCCCGCCCCCCACCTTTGGCACTTTCATTGTGAGTTTCATCCAACAGTTTACTGTTAGGTTTCTCTTATGTGTGCCAGCATGTATTACTACAGAGATGCTGTATTTCCTGCTACCCTACTTCTTACCTTGTCGCAAAGTCATTCAACACAGTGAGAACTTGTTAGGACATTGCAACAGACTACAGCATCAGGAGGGAGGAAAAATCTCAAATCCTAAGTAAGCATGTTAACATTGGCAAAAAAATAAGGACAAAAAGAGCTTTAAATGGAAACAAAACAAAAGATCCAAACTTGAATGTGGTAGGAGGAGAAAGAAGACTGTGATTTGTACAGGTGTTTATTTTGATCTAAATTACAGTGATCAGTGGTGCACTTCAAAAGACATCTCTGGAGGGTTTTGTGTTTTTCTTTCTATAAGAAACAATTGATAAGTAAGTTGAAGGCATGTTCTGGACGAAATGTCTTTGCCACTCTTTTAATTATTATGCATTGTATAGTGAATATTTTCTCTCTTAAAAGTCTCTATCTTTAGAGATGTGGCAAGTAAGGTCAGGTGTCTCTTAATGGAAATAGAAATGAAAAGCAGTACCTCATTGATTTCTTTTCCACCTGCAAAAATGAGATCTTTTTTTTCCTCCCTGCCTCACCATGATGATTCCAGATAAGCACCTCCATAATAACAGACTAGTATGAAGAGGTATAATGCTTCATTTCTATTATATTATATAGTAAGTTTATCATAGATTCAATTTGTTGCCATGAGACTGTGTCTACAGTTGCTAAGAGTGCCTCTCAATGGAAGAATTCATCTGTGTGTGGAAGACATTGAATCAAATTCATCCCTGCTGTTAATCATCCAACTTTATTGGAGCAGCCTTAGAAAAAAATAAATTGTCCAACTCCATTTATCCATCACTCTACAGAAGGATGCCTTTCATAAAAACTATTTTCTTCTTTGTTGCTCTGCTGTATTTCAGTCTTTGGTTAGAAAAAGATGAATGAAAAAGATAAAGACTAATACATGGCACACTACCAAATAAGTCCTTATTCAAAGAAATAGAACTCTGAACATTTCACTTAATTGACTTTTGAGAGAAAGTATAAGCTTTCCTGAAAAGACGTACTAAAAAGATGTACTAAAAGCAAAACTTTACAGAAATATTTGTGTAAGAATATGCTTCCAATCATTTAATAGATAGTGTATTTATGGAGCAGTTCTGTCATTCAACTTGCCAAAGAGTTTGTAAATAACAGTTCCTCTAAATGTCGTTAGTAATCACTATTCCTATGTATTATTATCAATATTATATTTATAATGAAATGTAATATATATTCTATATTACTAGTAATATTACTATTTATATACTAGCGATATGTGAACAGATGAACACTACAGAGGCAGATATCTAATCTTCTGCTGGGAAAGTAGCTTTTATTTTAAGGAAGAAGTGCATAGTAGTAAAACAAAAAGAATTTTTTTCCATCACATCAGCTTGAATTATATTTTTAATAGTTTCCTGATCATCCTGGGAAGGCCAAGTTATAAGGGGATGTTTCATTCCTTACTACAAACAAAGTTAGGTAGGACTTAAATTTGCAGAGCAATATTTGGTGATGAATAGGAGCAAGGTAATTGGTTCCTCTTTACAGTGTCCTTAATAATAACACTGAAAAATAGAATGGACAGAAAACTCGAGACTGTACTGAGATAGGGCAAGTGCTCACTTCAGTGGAACTTCTCCTTCAGCAGTCTTAATGTAAGTCTATGTCACATTTTGCAGTACTATAAAATTGAGCCCCCTTGCATGAATTATAAACACCTATTTTGCACAAGGACGCCTACAACTATGGATTTGGGGTAGTGTTGCCTTGTTCCCTAAACTAATGGCAGTTAAAAACATTTTATTCACTTTGAAGTTCTACCTGTACATGCTATTCCCCTCTGATACACAATTTTACAGTTACGGAAATCTGTCAGTCATGAAGCACTTACAAACTGTCAGATTAGGATAAAAAGATAACAAGTGGCTTTTAAAGCACACTTATTTCTTGCGTAGTATATAAGGTAAAAGTTTAATTAGTGCAATGTAGTTTGGATTCCTGCTACATTGACAGCACACTCATTGCATACTAGCAGTTTTAATTCAGCCCCCCAGACAGTCTGACTCCTGCTTCTTGCATAGCATAAAGCACACATTCACTCATTAGCAGTTTCAATGACATTTTCTTCTAATGAATTCAACCTATCCCATTCTTTAACAAATATATTATTGAAAAATAATTTCCAAAATCACCAGGTGCTAATATCTTTAATATGCAGATATCTTTTTCCCTCTGTCCTCTCACATACTTGATTTTATCCTGTACAGGGTGCAGTACACAGGGTGTGGTGTATTCAAGGTGAAAGCAGGCATTAAAGCTGAGAAGTCAGTGTGCAGTGTTATATAATCAAATGTGATGAATGTGGCAGTAACCTTTTCCTATATAGCTTTGTTACTGAACACGTTTGCTCTTTCTGTGAATCTGAATTCAGCTGAAGCTGCACTGACTGCTAGAAAGTCTACTGAAACATCTGTTTCACAGGAGATGAAGGAGAAAGAACTAGGACCACCTAAGGCAAAGCTTTGTGAAAAAGTTCACTTGGAGGTGAATAACTCCATCCAATTTAAATCAGACATTTTGGCAATTTTATATAAGATGTGTATACAAATTCTTTGCTGAAATATGTCCTAAATTGGTTGCTTCTTCTGAAGTAGTTTAATAGATGTGGTGCTTCTCTATTTTTCACTTCAAGTTAAATAAAAAAAAGATGCCATGTATGTTCAAATCATCAGAGTAACTTTTACTTCTGTGACAAGTGAACCCTATTGTGTAAGCTTAAAGGAATGAAAGCAGTTATTCCATCTTTAGAAGGTATGAATCATTTTAGGATGCATCTGGAAGAGACAAAGAAATATAGTAAGGTCCGCTGAATAATGTAGTTACATAAATGACAATATTTAGTTTAGCTAAAGAAATATTTTTATCCAAAGGCCTCTTGGGACAATTAGAAATCTTATGGTGATTAAAACAAACTTTAAATGTAACCACGTTTATGACTCGTTTTTATGTGATAGGAGAAAGCACTGACAGTTCTACTGTAAGCATTTTAACTGATAGTAGTACAAAAGTGACAAACTTGATTTAAAAAGTTTCTAGTACCATAATGCTTCCTGGAGTACTCAGTGGTATTTGTGTGTTGTTTCAAAGAGTCAACATCAGCTCATCCAAGGTATCACTGGATGTGTGAGACTGAATATATTGAAATGTTGGTCATGTCATACATTAGCGAGCTGAGTATTGACAAGGAGCTTCCATATTCAAGGTGTTGATTTTGATTTCTTGTTAAGCTTTCTTAGTGATTTATGACTAATCCATATCTAATTTAAAGTATTCAATAGCATCTCCCACATCTCTATTTTGTTGGCCCTCTTCTTTGATAGAAATTTTTCTGAACTTTATTACCCCTTGATTACAGTTAAACATGATGTGCACAGGCCTGGAGAGCGTGTGTCTAATGGCTCATAATTAGTTTGATAGCCAGTTCTATTAGACAATCCACAAAATTTTTTTCCCCACCTATTAGTTTGATGATCTGTGACCACTTCATGGCAATTACAACACAAGATATTGCAAACACTCATTAAAATGAAATTGAATAATGTTATTTACTTGTGATTGCAACTGTAACTGTTTAAGTGTCGGCATTATGCACTCAGCAGAAACCCGACTCTAGGCTGCCTGTTCTGTTTGAGGTAATGCTTTAGGCATGGTTTTAAACCCAGTACTACACACATGCTCGTATAAACCTACTATTGATGTCAGTATGAAGGCTGAAACAAAGGACAGGGAGGGCTCTTTCACCACTTGTGGTAATGAGCAAAAAGGCTCAACTTGGGGAAAGCAAAATCACATCTAATTTAAAGCAACAGAAAAGTCCCACCACCAATTACAGAGACACCTGATTTTTTCATCATCTTCCTGGTCCCAACTCTGCTTTTTCCTTTGCCTCAGGGGAAAACATATTTGCAGTTCTTTGTCCTGTGGCAATGTGCTGTCCTACTCCAGACAAGTCCTGCATAACTTTCTCTAATTAGTGTAGGGTTGTTCTATAGGTGTGGGTCATCTCAGCGCTTGATTGCTCCAGCCCAGGTCCCTCAGTCAGAGTTATGATCTCTTTCAGGATCCATCCACTGCTTACCTGTGCTTTTGGTTTCTTAGGTAAACTTATCTGCTGGCTTTTCAGGTCTCTAAAGGTCACCAGTTTCTTCTCACATCACAATCCAAAGGGCAGTGACTACTCTCACATGTCTTTTCCCAGCTCTGTCTCCTCAGTGGCTGCCCACATGGCTACATCTCTCTCTCTCCAAACAGGAAACAGGAACTTGCCCAACAGCTTTCCCCTCTGAAATATGTTATTTAGAGATGCTGATTGGCTTGGCTTAGGCAGAGGTGGGCTCCAGGGTACAGGAACATTCAGTTTTTCTTTGAAGCTTTTGTTTAGTGAAAAAAATTGTAAAAACTGGCTACTAAACCAAACTTTCTCCACACAAGGACAAAGATTTCCATCACTAAATGGAAAAAGTAATAGCTTGGCAATAACAAAAAGAGGTTGAGAGGTAGCACCTAAGTTTTTTTGCACCTTTTTTGTCAAAATGAGGAAAATATGAGAAAGAGGAGAAATAGCTATTTTCCCCCTTACTTTTGGAATAAATACTTACATGTAAGAAAAAGTGAAAAAACTGGGATTAAATAACTGTGTCCCTAATGCTTAATTGCATCTTGATCACCATGTGAAGGTGTGGGAAATTCTTGATTCAGAGGTCACAACTGAATTTATATTCAGACTGTGAATCTGTCCCTTGAACACTATTAATGTTGCTAAAGCACAGATAAGAGCAAGGGCTGGGATCCCCTATACTTTCACTTCCACCTGCTGAGAACTACTAGATCACAGTCTCTCTTCCTCCAGCAAAAAAAATAAAATTGTTTTACACAAAGTGAAACAGAGTCACAGAGGACAAATGGCAGAGGCCCATCTGCTGCTTGGCATGCACTTCTGCACGGGAGCCTAACGTCCTTCTTCCTAATATGGAAGGGAAGAGAGTAATCAAAGCAGTTTTTTTAACATCTAAGACTGAATGCCTTGTACTTTTTGTTGTTGTTGTTTTGTTTTGTTTAATTTTGTTTTGCTTTGTTTTTACCATGTGGCCTGATAGCAAATTGGTTTGGAAAGAATAGTTTCATGTATAAAAACAGTACCATGATTCATCTAAACAAATTTAAGTAACTAAAGTGTAAGATGCTTAGATGACTTAATACTGACTTTTGCAAGGTAGAGCTGGAGACAGATTATAATTTGAGTATATAGGCAGCTGTAGGCAGCGATCTGCAAATCTGAGACAAAAAATCTGAACAAATAATAATATACTAGACCAACAGTCTAATGAACGAGATGACACAGAATGTGGATTTCTTCTTATTTGCAAAGTGAAGACAGAAAAAATTATATCAGAATCTTATTATTCATTATGCTCCTGAGCAGTAAAATGATGAAAAAAATCAGCATCCATTGGCTTTTATGCATAGTGTCTTCTCCGTTTAAAAATAACTTCTGATATGTATAGTAGTGGTTTTAATAAAGGACTAGAATGCTGACTACAGTAAAGCAAAATATTTGTTAAAATAGTAACTAATTCCTTTGAGGAAAGAAGAAAACAGCCCCACAACCAAACACTAAATATCTCTTAGGAGTGTATTCAGTATTTCTATGTATGAATCACGACCACAGCACTCATGGGAATTCAGAGAGGAAGCTTTGAAATCCTGTGTTCCAGTGACATTCCCACAGGGGACTGTGCCAGTTCCTGCTGGGGAAGTGAGAATATATAGAATCAGCTCTATAATACTTTTAGTGACTGTCTTAAAATAACTGCATGAAATAGTCTCCATAACGTGTAGTGATCATAATATGATTTGCCAAAAATAAGCAGATGTTTTGCTTTTGCTGAAAAAAGTTACATACTTTGTTTACATATTTATTCTTATAGAGTTTCCCATATTGTTTCGTGATTAAATATTTTTAACATAATTGTCCATGATGCCTTCAAGAAGGGAACACATTTTTGAGAGCTCCCAAACTCTGCAAAGAACATTTTAAACATTGGAGTCAAACCAGTTTGATGCAAATGAAAGAAATTAAGGGCCAGACAAATATTGCTACAATTTCTTATGCCACTCTTTTCTCATTTTCTAGAGTTTCCTTCCACTTACTGATCTACTGAGTAAACAGGCGTGCACTGGTTTTAAAAAAGGGAAATAGAAGGAAAAATAAAATTATATTTTACTTCATACAAGCAGTGATTTTAGTATTCCTAGGCAAAGGAAGTTGCTTAATTATGAAATCACAAAGTCTGAGGTGTTCATCTCTTGTTGGTAAATATGTAAAGGATCCTCTTGAGAGAACAATTTCATGTTAGAGGACATGCTAGGGGATGTACCAGCCTACAGGATATGCACTATTCCTTGTTCTGTGCCTACTGCTACAAGACCTTCTCCTTTTGAGGTTTTGCCCCTGGAATCAGTTCCTTCTGTGGAAATACTGGTGGACTTTGATAACTAGAGCCATCTTGCCCGCCTTCAGGCACATCAAAGAGACAGTGTTTGCTGTGCAGATGGACTGCAGTCCAAGCACCTCCAGGCAGGGGAATCATGGCGAGCATAAGAACATCACAGTGTACAAAGGGATTTATTCTTGCAAAACATGAAAGCAGAAGATACCAGGGTATAATAAAAGCTTATATAACCTTTATTGGGATCTAGATGTGTCAGCTAAAGATTGAGTGCCTATAGTGTGTCATGCATTTTTAGCAAGGGCACTATTTCTCCACACCTCTGACATTTATGCTGCAGCTTCATAAATTAATTCAGTCTGATTAAGATATGGACCTGTGTTTACCAATATTTTAACCTAACCTCATTGTTCTGCCTGAAACTCTCTTAGCAGGAGTATAGAGTTGGGTGCCTTAAGCATAGCCACCCAAGCAAAATCAGTTTACTACCCTCTGTGCAAATGGTGCTGCTGGCAACAAATGCATATCAGCCTGTAATTTAAAATATAAGATTGCATAGAGAGTTTGGAAGAAAAACAACATTGAGGAACGCAGCCTGACACAGGTTTGCTATTCACTTTGGTCTTACAGTACATGCCAATTTTTCCTTACATTACTTTTCCTTGCCTAGGCAAACAAAGAACAATTTCTCTAGAAGTTCAGGTTTCTCAGTACCACGTGGCCCTGTTGCAGCTGAGCTGTCCAATGCATCATATTTCTCCTTCACTGAGATGAAGAAGTCCTAGCCCCCTCCTT